>JAODAL010016674.1:0-79978 GCA_025379985.1 Phyllomedusa bahiana | reverse complement strand
CCCCAAAAACCCTTTTTTCCCAAACCACCCCAAACATAAAAAATTTTTTGGCCCTCTCCAACCCTCGGTTTTAAAAACATTTTTTAAAAAAAGCCTTTGCGGGCAGGGTATCTCCCCCCTCTGACCATTGTCAGTTTATTGTTTTCATGGTACCTTGTTTGAACTTATGTCATGTATGTAACCCCCCTCGAAACTACATCACCCTGAAATAAATGGCGGTTTGCAATAAATAATAATATAGGGAAGTTAATGATAAAGCAGTATGCAGTAGTTATCATGCTCCACTTAGTGGTGGCAACAGGCAACAAAATGTTATCTTACAATCAGGGGCGTCGCTAGGCGTTTTTTGGGGGTCGGGCCCCGAAAAAAACCCCCTGTCCCCCGAGTCTCCCGGGCCCCCAGGCCCTGCGTGGGCCCTGGACCCCAAAATGCTCTTCAGCTCATGTGCGTCCGTGGAGCACACACAGCTGGGGCTTCTCGGGCAGAGAGCGAGCGTCCCTGCCCCGCGGGGCATTTCGACCCGAGGTCCTACACCGCGGGCTACAGCGCTGGGACCCGCCGCGGCCCCCGTGCGCCTCAGCCGGCAGCGTGCGATAAATCACGTCATCGCGAGCTGCCTTTCTGGGGCACAGCGGTCTTTGGCTGTTGGCCCGAGGAGCTCCCGGGGATGGGGGGGGCCTGAAAGGACAGAGCGGCTCCGCCGGGGATGCTAAGGTGAGTATTAAAATGTTTTTATTTTTATAGCTTTTACCTGCCTCAGGCCCTTATTGCCTGGGCCCCCCATATCCCTGTTTTGTGCCCCATAATGCCTCCCCTGTTCCCCCCCTACCCCTGCCTGTGCCCCAAAATGCCGCCTGTGGCCCCCATACCCCACCCTGGGGACCCCATATGCTGCCTGTGCCCCCAATCCCTGTCTGGGGCCCCCCCTTATATCCCTGTCCCCCTATAATCCCTGCCTGTGGCCCCCCATTTTGTCCCCTGTGCCCTTTAAAAATCCTGTGGCCCCCATACCCTGCCTGTCCCCCCCATTTCCCTCCCTTTGGGGCCCCCCCATTCCCCCCGTGGCCCCCATATCCCGCCTTGGCCCCTATATCCTGCCTGTCCCCCATATACTGCGGGGGCCCCCCATATACTGCCTCTTTTTCCCCCTATACTGCCTCACCCCTTTATATACCTGTTTGTGGCCCCCATATATCCCTAGTGCCCCCATTACGCCTCAATGCCCCTATATACCTGCTGGGGGCCCCTTTTAAACTGCCGTGTCCCCCTAATCTGCCTTTGGCCCCAAAATTAACTACCGTGGCCCCATATTTGCCTCAGTGCCCCCAAAACGCCTGTGGCCCCATTATCCCTCAATGCCCCCTTATCCCTCCCCTGGGGCCCCATATACTCCCTGTCCCCCCCTATCCCGGCCTGGGCCCCCATATACTGCCTGTGCCCTATATACCTGCCCAGTGCTCTTATATACCTGCCTAGTGCTCCTTATTTTGCCCAGGCCCCCTATATGCCTCGGGGCCCCCAAACTCCCTGGGGCCCCCCATTTTAACTGCCTGTGGCCCCCAAAATTACCTCCCTGGGGCCCCCATTACCTCCCTTTCCCCATATACTGCTTCAGTCCCCCATATCCCTAAATGAGGGGACGCATACCAAAAATTTAAGGAGTTGCTGGAAATGTGGGGATTCTAAATATTTGGTCCAAATCCTAAGGGAGAGTATTGGCCCGGGGCAATCAGCATAAGGTGTGAACCGGAGGAAAGAAAAGGGAAAGTGAACGAGCTGACAGAAAAAAACGTCTCGGGGATTACTAAATGTAACGCAGGGAATCACTTATATGTCTGCAGATCTACTACAACGTATTTACCACATATGGGCCCCCTGTTTTGGGGGTGGTATATGTAATCAAGCCTGTGTACGCTGGTGTCACATGTGGGGGCGCGTTTGGTCCCGGGTTGGCAGGATTTTTGAGCCCTTTAAATATAATAGTTTTTTTGGGGGGCTTGGTTTTGTAGGAGTGTTTTTAGTCACAATCCTTGTCTGGTAGATTTTTCTCCAGTATCGGTGGATTATTTGGGGACTGTTTAGGGGTATTGTCAAATTTTAAGGTGGAATTCTGAAAAAATAAATTTGTCATTGGGATTTTTACGTACAGGACTGTTTTTTTGGCGATGGACGGGACTGTGTGGGTTAGAAATTAGTGACAGGAAAAAAGGGTTTTTCCTGTAAAAAACATCCCCAGTTCACAATAGGGGGAAAAAAAACAAAGGGCCCAGCCCGAGTTTTAGGGCCCCAGAAAGCCCTGCTTCAATTGTTTATTTTTTTAAAAGATTCTGTGATCGCAGAATAACATTGTTCTGAATGCTTTAAATAAATAATAAAAAGGGTTGTCCAGGATTTTAAAACATTGCTACTTTCTTCCAGAAAATCCTCTATACCTACATGGGGCTGAACTGCAATGCTATTCAAAATCTGGACAGACATGGCAATGTTTTTGGAAGAATACTAAATCCTCTTTTAGAAATTAAACAGTGAAGAATCTGGACCCTGTTTAGATTTAAAGGCAACCTGCTATAAAAAAAAACTCTGTCTGATCTGCCACTAGCATGTTATAGAGCAAGAGGCACTGAGCAGGTTAATTAATACTTACGTGGAGAAAGATTCAATAGATCTTACATTTTATTCATTTAAATCCTTGCTTATTCTGGGTTAAGGAGTCCAGTGGGCAGTGATAGCTATATGTAAACTCATACTTGAAAGGCTTTCAAACACTGCTACGTCCATCCACTGGACTCCTTAACCCATAATAAGCAGGGATTTAAATGAATAAAATTCAAGTTCTACTTAAACTTTTCCCCTAGAACAATATATCCATCTGCTCAGTGCCTCCTGCTCTATAATATGCTGCCAACAGATCAGATAGCATGTTCAGTGTGACCATTTCTCTTTAAAAAGAAAAAAATAAAGCAGAAAAAATGTATTTAAAGGTAAATATTCATGTTCCCTTCGGTTGTATCCTACAAAAATAAAAAAATAAGTACTGTGGTTATCACTTAATTACAACAATCTCTCATTGTACAAATAAGACGGTGGACATAGGCTGCATTTAATGCCCTTGACTAGGGCTGTCATAAGTACTTTTAAGGCTCCATACAGATGAAGGATCTGGGACTCCTTCCCATTACCAATTCCTTAACCCCTTAACGACCCTGGACGTATGAATACGTCCCAGGGACGCTAACGGGCTTTGTAGCATTTTGCAAATAATAAAAAAAAATTATAAAAAGTTACACATATTTGGTATCACCGCGTCCGAAAAAGGCTGCTCTATTAAAATATAACAGAAATTTTTTTAAAAAAATAGTATTAATGTGGATTTGGAATACAAAAATATCACTGAGAAACTACCTAAACAAATCCAAACTCTAAAATATAACTTTTAATATATATCCATAAAAACTGCAATAATGCATACTTAGACTACAATCCAAAAATGTCTCCAAACACTTTCCCTAACACAATACCCTACACTTAACCTAAAGTAGACCAAGTAATCGTCCCGACAAGGACGGCCTAGCCTTTGATGGCTCACCCTATTAAACTCCTTATATATCCCTATCGATCTCCAAAGATTGACAAATAAGTGCTTTTACACACCCATATAATACTGAGTAAAGATAGGTATATTCATCCCATTCAAGAAACATACAAAGCAAGATAACATTGTTATTACAAGTGCAATATTTTACATTTCCTATAGCACCCTTTGGCCTCGTTCACACGGCTTATTTCGCCGCGGATTTGCCGACGGATTGACGATCGTCAATCCGTTGGCAAATCAGTCCGAAATAAGTCACAGCCTATTTTCTATTTATTTCAATAGAAAATACGGCTCGTCGTTCACACGACGCGTAGTTCCGTTCCGGAATTGCCGCCGCGGATTGACGACGGCAAATCCGGACGGAAAAAACAATTCACATGTCAATTTATTTACCGACGGATTCACCACCTACAATGATTGGAGATGGTGAATCCGTCGGGAAATCAGTTACAAATACGTGCCACACTTAGTGACACTTATTTGCAACTGATTTTCAACTGATTTCAGAACGTATTTACGATCGGCAATCCGTTGTAAATATGTTCTGAAATAAGCCGTGTGAACGAGGCCTTTAGATAACACTTATAGGGAGCATAGAATAGGGACAACCTTATCGAGGAAACTATTATCTTGAGTTTGAATGACTTACCAAACACCCGGCTTAATTGCGGGGTGTACTGTACGCCCCGCAGTTAAGCCGTGTGAACATACCCTAACTATCATGTTTTTAGATGGTAATCCATGTTAATAACTATAATACATTTACATGCCCCATACCTGATTTACAAAGGTGCTGCGCTTGCCAGTATCTTTCCTAAAACATTAACCACTTTGTTGTAATTTAATTTACAACATACAGTACATAAACAAATTTCTGTTCAGCAATTAGATTAGAGAACTAAATAACAAACTTTTTTTTAACATACATCATGCATAAACTCAGTTCCTCTTGTCTCGGTTTTTCACCACACCCTTTACAAATACGTCCTCTACCATCCCTCTTCGTACACACAAGTGTTTACCTGCATACCTATAATATTTGCTGGCATGCTTCAGAATTGTAATACTAAGTCCAACTGATGTAATTAGGTAATTATTATGTCTTACTACTGCATTAAGTTACAGTGTTGCAGTGAGTAAAGAATCTGATGGCCACATTCCCCCATTATCTTTAACCCCTTCCTGACAGAGAGTCATAATAATATGGCTCTAATTTTTTTTTCCTTCTCACCTTCTGAAAGCTATAACTTTTTATTTTTCCACCTACATAGACATATGAGGGCTTTTATTTTGTGGGACAAGATGTAATTTCTAATGGTGTTATTCATATTACCATGGAATATACTGGGAAACGGCAAAAAAAATTCTAAGTGGGTCAAAATGTGAAAAAAAAGTATTTATGCCACGTCTGCGGGAGGTTTTTTTACGGTGTTCATTCTTCGGTAAAAATTATGTGTTAGTTGTATTCTACAGATTGATATGCATCCGCCAATACCAAACATGTACATTTTCCATCATGTTTTGGTACAGTAAAAAAATTCCAAATATTTTCTATTTTTTAAATTTGTGCCGTAGCGCCATTTTGTGCGACCAATAACTTTTTTGTACTAACACCTATGGACTTCAGTCAGTGGGCATTTTTTGCGGGCTGAAGTGTACTTTTTATATTAGCGACTTTTTTGAATATATATGCGACAATACCAAATATTTGTGTTAACGTTGTTATATTATTTTATTTGTAAACTGGTGAAAGGGAGGTGATTTGAACTTTTAATCCTTTTTTATTTTTTTTAAACTTTAAAACTTTTTTTTTTTTTTTTTTACTTTGAGTCCCTCTAGGACGCTTCACCACTAGGTGGCGCGATCATTTATACAGCCTGATGCATTGCATATACAATGCATTAGGGTGTACAAAGATGGCGGTTTTCCCACCTCCTGCCTGGCGTCGGAAGTGGGAAAATTCAAAACAAGGCGGCGATGGAAGCCTTCACAATGATCAGGACTCAGCAATTTCACTGCTGATGTCCCGATAGTAGTGAGGAACTGTGCGCGGCACCGTTTCTCATTGATTTAGACAGTGCGGGCATTTTTCCGGTGCCCCCCTGCGCTGTAACCTCCGGGTGTTGGCTGCAATTAGCCGCTAACACTCGGCGGCTGTGTAGCGGGATTGCGTCAAAGATACTTATCAGCATCAGGACGTATCCATACGTCCTATGTCAGTAAGGAGTTGAAGGTTTTTTTTTTTCCAACATAAAGATTAGCTTTTAACTTAACGGGACAGTTGAAATGAAGACTTTTTCTAAATACATTGGTCAATGGATTTCACTTAACTCATGAGTTAACAGTGTTTTTTTATGTACTCTGAAGTGCACACAGGTTTCTATAGTTATCTGCATACCAGATGGACATCTGTCATCTGATTAGCTGACAGCATGGAGTGATGTCGCCCCACTGATGGACTGAGATCAAAGCAAACTAATTAAATCGAAGATAAGTTTCACTAAAAGAAAGGTACAAGTGCAGTGAGGAGTGAAAAGTATGGCTTTATCTGTAATCTTGTTAGAGATAACAATCTCATGCACTGTCAGAGTAATGGCTCACTAGAAGCTGAATATGCTAATCACTGCTGCAAAACCACCCACAACCTGATGAGTCAGAGTAAGTGCAAAACTGTTAAAACTCAGTGAAACAGCTAGATGAGAAAACCCCTTTAAAAATTCGGCAGCAAGAACTGCTAGTGTTGAACTGGCATTTTTTGGGCCAACCAGGAGCATAATTTCTGGAGTCTCACAATCCATTTATAAACTTATAAGTTCTAGCAAGTTATTCGTGATCAACCATTAAGAGTTGTCCCGAGAAGCAAGTGACTGGCTCAAAATAGGCTTTAAAATAGGTCGTCTTCTGGTGGACCTTAGAGACCCACTAAAGTACAGGTGTTAAGCACAAGACCTCATTTTATGTGGCCACGAAGGTACAGCAAAAGAGCCTCACGTAGTTACGCTTACTTACAGGGATATTTGGCCCTTTGAGGGCAAACATAATGCTACCACTGGTGAATTAGAAACATAGCCCTCCTCCGATCTTTTCTCCAGAAGATAAAGTATGGTTATCAGCAAAATTTGCCCGGCTGAAGATCAGCAGCCACAAGCTGGGTCCATGCTTCCTGGGGGCTTTTGAGGTCATACGACGCATCAATCCTGTGGCCTACTGGACTCCTTCCATGTCTCGCTCCTCAAGCCACTGGTCCTCAACCGCTTCTCCCAGAAAACCTTGTTTCCGCCACCTGAAGCTGGAGATATCTTTGAATGAAGGATTTCCTTGTGGAGAAGTCTATCAGGGGGAAACGGTACTTCCTAGTTGACTGGAAGGGTTTTAGGCTAGAGGAAAGATCATGGGAGCTGGAGGACAATATTGATGCTTTTTCAGAGATTTAGACTTTCTCGGAAGAGGGGAAGGCTGAAGGAGGGGTACTGTCATGACACTGCGCCACAGCCGCAGTTCTGCGCTTGTGCTCTGCCTCCTCTGGGTACTCACATCTCCACTCTCCTGCTCCACTCCCCTGCTCTGTCCTGGTGATTAACCCCTTACCGACATTTGATGCACCCATACGTCAAGGTCAGGTAGGGGTTCCCGCAAATTGACGTATGGGTACGTCATGACGATCTTGCGTGCCAGCAGATAATGACGCTGCAGGCAGGACGAGTGAGCCCCTCCTGCCTGCGAGCAGCGCAGTAACGGCGCTCTGCGTCGTTGCTCTTCTACTCACCCAACAGCCGGGACGCTTGCTGAAAGCATTCGGTGATGTCACCATGCCCACAATGCATTGTGGGCATGGTGATTGACAGTCACCATGGCGACTAGTACACAGCAGTAATGCTGTGTGCAGGTCTTCTTTGTATTAGCGATTTGACTATCGCTCATACAATTACCCTCTGGAGAAAAGTGAACAAAGTGTAAAAAGTTTTTTAAAAAGTATAAAAAAGTAAAACACAAATACGAAAAATAAAAAAAAACACGTACACCGCCCTTTTCCCCTATACAAACGGCAATCGGCCCAAAAAAGATCAAAAATAAATAAAGTACCCTTATTTGGTATTGCCGCATTCGTAACGACCCACCCTATAAATATGTCACGTAAATTAACCCGTACGCAGCAAAAAAAAAACAAAACAGTCACAGACTTGCGATTTCTGTTCATCCCGCAGTACATGAAATGGAATAAAAAGTGATCAAAAACTCATATAAACACCAAAGTGGTGCCAATTAAAACATCAGATATATGAACTGGGTATCGCCATAATCGTCTCGACACACAGAGTAAAACCAACTTGTCATGTATATTGCATGGTGAGCGCTGTTAAAAATAAAAAATTCTACTAATATTGCAGTATTTTCTTCACCCTGCCTTCCAGCTCCGTAAACAGAAAAATAAAAAAGTTATGACTCTGACTATGGCAATGCAAAAATGTGTTTTCTTTTTGAATAACAGTGTTTTTGTTGTGTAAAAGCAGTAAAACATTTTTAAAAAATACAAATTGGGTATCGGTGTAATCATATCGACCCGCTGAGTAAAGATAGGATGTCATTTATACCACACGGTGACCGCTGTAAAAAATTTAAAAAAATACACTACCAGGATTGCTGTATTTTGTTCAAAATGCCTTTTAAAAAACCTTAATAAAAAGTGATCAAAATGTCATATGCACCCGATAATGGTACCAATAAAAACATCAACTCATCCCACAAAAAAACAAGCCAATAATAAGCTCCGTATACAGAAAAATAAAAATGTTATGGCTGTCAGAATAGGACAACATAAAACGCAATTTTTTATAAACTCATTTCTATTGTAAATGTAATAAAACATAAAAAACTATATAAAATTTATATCATTGCAATTGTACCGACCCCCATGTTAAAGTTATCCTGTCATTTATCCTGTACGGCGAATACTTTAAAAATGAAGCCCAAAAAACAGTGGCCGAACTGCGTTTTTCCCCCTGCATTTTCATGGCCCAACGCTAAAAAAAAAACGAGCGGTATTTGTCCATTGCCGTGTAAACGGCCCCTCAGGGTGAAAGCACAAGATGTAGTTGAGACCATGCCCACATGCAGTCACATGGGCAGCTGCATGGGGGCATCTTGTACTTTTAACCTTAATGTGCCCTTTCCCCCATCTCTCAGGTATCTAGAATTACCCAAGTACAACTAAGAGTAAGTGCGGCAAGTAATACAGTACTATACTGCAAGTGACAGAGAGTAAATGGGGCCAACATCTGGGGCAGACTGTCGCTTTCCAAAGTATGATGTTGCGTGGAGACTCCCTGGCAGTCCTTCTACCGTACTGGCAGTAGCGTTACATCCTATAGTGTGAAGGGGAGAGGTGTCCCCTACTGCTGCACCCACCACAGACCCCTAAGGCCGGTCCTGAAAATGTGTAGTCCATGCAACATAACCTTCCTACTACTCATAAAAGCAGATAATGCACTTGGTCAGTGTTATACTGGGGACCCTGGGGCCCAGCAGTGGAGGTGATTCTTGGCGTCCACTAATGGGGTTGACTCCTAGAGTCCACCAGTGGAGTTGATTCATATGACCCATCAGCGGAGTTTATTCTTCAGGCCCACCTTACAGCTACTGTACATAACTGCACATGACTCTTGAACTCTGCTTGTCTTCCTGACCTTCCTTATCTGACTCTCTCCCTAAAAAGCAGCCCAATGCTTGCTATGCGCAGGGGCCGATATGGACTTTGTTAGACAATGGACCTCTATCCTAGAGTCTACTTAACACCACTCAGCTATTTAGCTTACAGTGGAATTTACACGGTTCAGAATTTGCACGGTTCAGGCAGCAGATAGGGGGAAGGCAATATGGCAGCAGTCGAACCACATATCAGGGTATGAGTATTCCCCAATCTCAGACTGCAGTTTATCTAAGAATTTGTTTGGAAATCCAGTATAACGGCATGAGTGTTAATGGTTGGATCATGCCTTCCAATATTATTATATCATTACTTATTAGTCTCATAATTTAGTTTGATGTAAACATGTTTGTAATTTTTTAGCAAAACACATATTCCATAAAAATAATGTTTAACCCTCTATCATCATTTTTATCACTGACACATTTTCCTGTTCTGGATTAGATTGGCACCACTCAATATGTATAATGCATTTTGCTTTTTATTTTTACCAGTTTGATAAAGCAGACGGACACATTTTGTATGTGATGGGTGTGGACAAGGATAATGTGTGTGGGATAAATCTCCTCCTGGTTGTACACTGCATGTTGAGCAAGTGATGACAGTTTATATGCCACATGCTGCTCATATTATTTTAGGCATGCTATTATCAAAGTGAGCAGATGCGTAAAAGCATTTTGGGAAAATCTGTTTAAAACACCCAACATATTCCTGAACCAACATTCAATGTTGGACTATACCATCTTTAGTTTTATAGCCTGTTAGGTCTCACGTGAGTATTGGGGACCTGGTTTAACTTGTACATCTTGTGACTGGTATTTCACTTATACACAGGCTCCTAATGTGAGCACCAGCTAATATCCAAAGTAATGGCTGTGTGTAGCATTGACAGCAGCTAGACGGGCTAGGAGTGACTCAATAAGGTCCTGGTAGGTTGTCTCAGGCATATGGAGCCATGCTGACTGCATCCCACAGCTGCTGGAGGGTCCATAGAGCAAACACAATGGCCCCATAGATGCTTAACTGGGTTCAAGTCTGAGTAATAAGAGGATCAGGGCAGTACTAGGAAGTCTTGGCCGTGCCCTTCCAACCAACGTCGGACATTTCTAGCTGTGTGACATGTCGCATTGTCTTACTGGAAGGTCCCGTCCTCCTAAGGGAGGACAATCAGCATGAATGGGTTGAGAGTGGCTTCTACATGGATGAGTGGCCCAGAGAATGTGATGAAAACATTCCTCGGTCCATAACAGTGACATCACCCGTTTATGCTCTTCCAGCCATGATTGCAGGGTGTTTGTTCTCTGACATATCAAAATCCATCCACTCAATGAAGCAGAAAGTGTAACACATCAGGGAAGGTAACACTTTGCCAAACAGCAGAGGTCCAATTCAGATACCTGCTGTGAAAATGTAAGTCTTTCCCTCTGATGCAACTTTATTAGCAGAGCTGCAGTGATCATCAGTTTGCTTCAAAGCCCCATACACAATAAGGTTTAATGAATTGTTGTCTTAGACACATATCTGGTAGTCCCCCAGTTCATTTAGGTGGTGAGCTGCCACACTGCAGCATATCAGTCCACCCTTGCACACCTTCGTAGCAAGTGTTCACCTTTCATATCAATGGCACATGGAGTTCAGTAGTTTTCATGTAGCTTATTAACAATGGAGCCATTTGTCCATTCACAATACACTGTCAGCACAGCAGCTGCCAAAAGTCCACAAAAGTAAATTTCAGTAATACTAGACTTCATTCATGAGCTTAACACTGCTGACCTCGAAAGCAGGTCATAATAATGTGACTCGATAGCAACAGGCTCCATTCACAGTGATTGTAAAGCCAAGATAGAGACAGATACTCCTCCAAATACAAAACATAAAAAACAAAAATTTAGCCATTACCTCCATTTGCAATTTGCATAGACACTGTCCCTTTGGAGAGGCATTAGAGTTAGGAACCCACCTGATGAGGCTACCTTGATATGGTGATACATGTGCATACACAATTTGATTAAAATCTGCACTGAAAAACTTAAGTTTATGCATGAATACAGGATAACAGTAATGCCTCTTAAATGTTACACAAGTTAATTGTTTTTATTGGTTTTAGGCTCTGTACACACACCCTGAAATACTCAATTAACTCCTTAACGACCGCGCACATTATTTTGACGGCGTCCATTTCAGGTCGTTCGTATTCAGCGACGTCTTTTTACTTTGCTGCAGACTTAGGGTGTTCGGCGCCCCGCGCTGCCGCAGCACAGAGGTCGGGGCTGTACTGCACAGCCCTGATCCCAGCACAGCTCCTGCGAGCACCGGGGAGCAGGGGAAACCTCCGCTCCCAGTTGTTTTAACCCTTTGATTGCTGCGGAACGTCACTGCAGCGCAATCAAAGGGTTTCCCTGCTCTGTCGGGTGATCGGAACACCTGGTGACCCGACAGAGCCCGGGGAATGGCTGCACAGTCAGTCCTGGGGACCTAGAGTATCCCAACACTGTTTGCTGTCCTGATCACTGCCTGTGTCAGACTGACACAGAATATAATGTATTAGCATATATGAATATGCTAATACATTACTAAGTGGAAAAAAAAAAAGTAAAACAGTTCTCCCTTCATGGGATTTAAAAAAAAAAACAACATAAAAAGTGTAAAAAAAATTGAATAAATAAATAAATAAAAATAAATAAATAAATATTTAATAAAAAATAATTGTGCATACATTACACACATAAAAAACCTACACATATCAGGTATCCACAGAACCATAATAACCTGCAGAATTAATCTATCAAGTTATTAAGTGTGAAATGTGGATGCTGTAAAAAAAATTAAAAAAAGAAATTGAAAAAAAATTGAAAAAAATAATTTATAAGTGAACGTAAACTTTTACTCCATAAAGTACAACTGTTGAAACTCAGGGAGGCAAAAACTACAAAAAATGTTGTGGTCATTAACTACTTTTCAGGCGTTCGGCTTAAGGAGTTAAAACCGAATGTAAACCATTCCCATCTACCTCAGTAGTAGTTTATACAACCCGTATTTTCGGTGGTTAATATTTTGCTGTGAAAAACTTTGAAAATGTTCATTCTTTGGTCGTATTCCACACAAAAAATTTACCATTGATGTCAATGGGGATGGCTAATAAAACACACCCAAAATATTTGTATGTAGTTTTTAACGCGCAACTGCATCCAAGACTACATAGAAATAAATGGGACTTGTTTCGGTCTGTAAACCACGAGTAAAAACCCTAAATCCACATACAATGCCATGTAAATACTCATCGCATCGGAAGATACGGTTTTCAGCAGCAGAATCTGAGGAGTAAGTTTTACTCGTCGTGTGGACGTACCCTCTAATGCCTGCAGTATTATTTTTGAGAAGTTAGATTTACCATTGTGACAAATTAGTTGTATCCAGTATTGAATCTGGGGGCAGAAATCTGCTCCTGAAGAAAAAACAGATATTTGTTATAGTTTTGATTAAGGGTCCGTCTACACGGCAAGGATGTCCAGTTGAAAATCCATGCTGATTCAAGTTTAAGGTGTCACTGTAATCCCATCCTCATGGACCTCGATTGAAAACCCGAGTTGTAGTCCACACGATGTTGGATTTCACATCCAAAACCCGTCCAAAACCCCATAGAGATCACTGGGACTTGTTTTCTGACTGTAAACCCAGCAGGGAAAAAAATGACCTAAAATCCACATTGAGAATCGTATCAAAATACAGTACTCGTTGGACGATGCGGTTTTAGGATTCAGAATCTGATGAGTATTTTGACATTTGTAATGTGGATATGCCCTTATGCTTTTTCAAGAAAGAAGAAAACACTATATAAAAAGGAATAAATGTACTTATAACACACATGCTGTATATCTTTAATATGGATCCCAGTAGCAGTGAAGTCATAAAAAGAAAAAAAAATAACACAATAAAGCCATAAATAGTCATAGGACAAAACTGAAAAGACTGTTTCCAGAAATAGCTTAAAAACAGGTATTTTTAGAGTTAACAGTGTAAGGCCCAGTTCACACAGTTTATTGCCGACGTAATTGCGGAGACGGATTTCGCCCAGCAATTACGCCAGCTCTGTGCCGCAGGGGCGGGGCGCGGGCCGGCAGCTCGCCGGCCCCATAGACATGCATTATCCATGGCGCGTATCCCGCCGGGATAATGTGCATGTCACTTTCTCCCCGTCCGGCGAGCGGGGAGGGGAGACGGAATCCATAGTTCTCTATGAGAATTATAGATTACCGTAATGGCTGGGACGGATTTCAGCCGTACTGCAGCTGCAATCCGTGCCAGAAAAAAGTCGTGTGAACGGCCCCTAACTGAGGACTAGTAGTTGAGGTATACAATGTACAAGACACAATGGCAAGTGATGGCAATTGCAACAAAAAGTAAGTGCACCCTTTGAAATTTCTGGATTTCTGCACTGATTACTAATAAAATGTGTTCTGATTATTATCCAATATCCAAATTTAACTAGACTAAAAACACAGTTATAAGTTTACGTCTTACAAAAAATCAAGTGTGTATGTATGTCCTATAAAAATTAACACAGAAAGCCGCAAAAGCATGGACTCCACTCCGTTGTATGAGCAGCCCCCAAACGAGGAGTTAAAGGGGTGTCCTCACCATGCTGTTTCACAGAGCTCCTTCTTCCTGGTCAGACTGTGGGGAGGTTCTACAGTAGTGACTGGCTTATCATCTCTGCTATTCCTAGCTGAACTTGTTAGAGGGACATGAGTGCAGGAGGTTTGTAAACTGTATCTCATGCTTGAGAACACAAGCTTCCCTAGGTTACTGACCATGTCTCTCTGCTCTCAAATCTCTAGCTGCCCTGTCCAACCATGGTTAAATCACTGCCTGCTGTGTCTTATCAGCAGCACAGGAGCTTGTTTATCTACAGTTGTGCTCAAAAGTTTACATACTCCAGCAGAATTTTTGCTTTCTTGGCCTTTTTTCAGAGAATATGAATGATAACACAAAAACTTTTTTACACTAATGGTTAGTGGTTGGGTGAAGCCTTTTATTGTCAAACTACTGTGATTTCTCTTATTAAATCATAATGACAACCAAAAACATCCAAATGACCCTGATCAAAAGTTTACATCCCCCGGTTCTTGATACTGTGCATTGCCCCCTCTAACATCAATGACAGCTTGAAGTCCTTTGTGGTAGTTGTGGATGAGGCTCTGTCCATTCTTGGCAAAAAGCCTCCAGTTCCTGTAAACTCCTGGCCTGTCTTGCATGAACTGCACGCTTGAGATCTCCCCAGAATGGCTCAATGATATTGAGGTTCAGGGACTGAGATGGCCACTCCTGTAGCCAATGACAGGACGACATGGCCTTGTGTTTTGGATTGTTGTCATGTTGGACCGTCCCATGTGCAGCTTCTGTGCTGATGAGTGCAAATTTGCCTCCAGAATTTGCTAATAAAGTGCTGCATTCATCTTTCCTTCAACTTTGACCAAGTTTCTTTTGCCTTTGTAGCTCACACATCCCCAAAACATCAGCGATCCACCTCCGTGCCTTACAGTAGGAATGGTGTTCCTTTCATCATAGGCCTTGTTGACACCTCTCCAAATGTAATGTTTATGGTTGTGGCCAAAAAGTTCGATTTTGGTCTGATCACTCCCAATGACCTTGTTCCAGAGGTTTTGAAGTTTGTCTCTGTGGTGTTTGGTGTATTGTAGGTATTTGTGGTATTTGCGCAGTATTGGCTTTCTTCTGGCGACTCGACCATGCAGCCCATTTGTCTTCAAGTGCCTCCTTATTGTGCATCTTGAAACAGCTACACCGCTAGTTTTCAGAGAGTCCTGGATTTCAGCTGATGTTATTTCTGGGTTTTTCTTTGCATCCTGAACAGTTTTCCTGGCAGTTGTGGCCGAAATTTTTGACATTATCAATTCCTTGGATATCTTTTTGTATCCCTTTCCTGTTTTATACAGTTCAACTACCTTATCCCATGGATCCGTTAACAGTTCTTTTGCTTTCCCTATGACTCACAATCCAGAAACGTCAGTGACTGGATGAAAGATGCAAGAGTCTGTCTGGATCCCAGAAACTCACTCAGCTTTTATGCACACACACTCATTACAAGCAAACAGGTCACAGTTAAGGATTTTACCTTTAGTAGCCATTGAAACCCATTTGTGTCAACTTCTGTGCATGTTATCAGGCCAAAATCACCAGGGTATGTGAACTTCTGATCAGGGTCATTTGGATGTTTTTGGTTGTAATTATGATTTAATAAGAGAAATCACAGTAGTTTGACAATAAATGCCTTCACCCAATCCCTAACCATGAGTGGAAAAAAGTTTTTGTTTCATCATTCATATTCTCTGATAAAAGGCCAAGAAAGCAAAAATTCTGACAGGGCATGTAAACTTTTGAGAACAACTGTATGTTACTGACCAGCTTTAACTCTTTAGAGCTCTGTAACATTGTGCACCGCTGTTTAGAAACCTCCAACACTAATGTCCCTCTAACAGGCTAGGAATAGCAGAGCTGATATGTCAATCACTGCTGTAGAACCACCCACAGCCTGAACAGTAAGTCTGAGTCTGAAGCTGACTTTGAAGAGCAGGCTCTGTAAAACAGTATGGTGAGAACAACTGTATGAGGTCAGGACTCTATGGAAGGCCAAAACACAATGTTGATGTTCTTACTAGTATCCTTTATTGTCCATTGCTTGGGAGTGGGATGATTAGAATACAACAATCCTGGAATTTCTTTCTTACACTGTGCAGGTTTAATTCCATCAAATGTTATAGCTCTGATCATTACACATGCAGTAATAACAATGATGTGAACTTTTCTTTATATTTTTTGATATAATGAAGTAATGCCCAAAAGGGGTAAAGAATGGCAGAATGTATGGGGTGTCATAGCCAAATATTTTGTAAGTGTAGAGTTCAGAGAATGAAACATCATCAAGTCACCTGTATACAGCAGATATTCCACAGAATTGGGTCCCCTCACACACCCTACTGGTATCTGCCATTCCAGATTACTGAGAACACTCTGCAATGTCAGAGATATATAACAACAACTCTGTATCATATGTCTTCCATATTTTGCCATACAAGTAATGTGCACTGTTCAGAGGCATGTAAGTCATGTGTAGAGCATACAATGCAGAGCCATTTGCATTAAACATGCAGTGCATAGCTGTATGCAATGCATACAAAGATATGTATGTAACACACAGTGCTTGCTCTGTTGTCTTGCAGAGCTATGTGTGTATGTCATGGGGACTGGCGCGGGTGCCGTTGCCCCCCGCGGCCGCCACCCTGCACACATGGGATCCGGCGTGGGTGCTGCGGCTCCCCGCGACCATCCCCCTGCTGCCAGGGCTCCGGCGCCGGTACACTTACCCTTCCACGCTCCTGTGCTCTCTGCTCTTGCCTGTCCCAGCTGCTGCACGCGTACCCGCTGCTTAGGGCGCGCGCGCGACTGCTGGTCTGGGTTTAAAGGGCCAGCGCGACGGTAATTTGTCAATTGCTGGCCGCTGGACCTCTATATGGTATACACCTCCTGCACTCTCTGCCAGATTGTTGGTGTGTGTTTAGTGTGTTTTGGGAGTGTTGGAGTCCGTATTGATTACCCGTGTACCAATCCGTTCCGCTACGTTTGCTGACCTTGCCTGTTTGCCGCCTGTCCTGACCGTCTGTCCGTCTCTGAATATGAACCTCTGCCACCCTTCCTGACCTCCTGCCTGTCCCCGACTACGTCTCTGGATTACGATTTTGTACCACTCATTACCCCGGCTGCCATTTCAAGCAAGTCACATCATGGGTAGCGACCTGGTAGCCTCACGCCGCAGCAAGTTCATCACGCTATGCGGCGGGCTCTGGTGAATACCGGGGGCTACTTAGACTCTGCTCCCTGGCAGGGCTTAACTATCATCGCTTGCGGTGGTCCAGCGAATCCACTTGTAATGACTTGTAGTGCAGAGCTGTGTATGACATGTAGTGCAGAGCTGTGTATGACTTGTAGTGCAGAGCTGTGTGTATGACGTAGTGCAGAGCTGTGTGTATGAAATGTAGGGTAGAGCTGTGTATGACTTGTAGTACAGAGCTGTATGTATGACGTAGTGCAGAGCTATGTATGACTTGTAGTGCAGAGCTGTGTGTATGACATGTAGAGCACAGCTGTGTATGTGACATGTAGTGCAGAGCTTTGTGTATGACATGTAATGCAGAGCTGTGTATGTGACATGTAGTGCAGAGCTGTGTGTATGACATAGTGCAGTGCTATATGACATGTAGTACAGAGGTGTGTGTGACATACACTACTCACAAAAAAGTTATGGATATTTTTCTTTTGGTTGAAATTTCAGGACTGACATAACATTTCTTGAAATTTATTAAATGAACTATATGAGATTCTTCCCTTTAGATGCACATGTCCAGCTGTTCAGTGTTTCAGTACTTTTTGCACAACCTGCTGATCTCTAACAAGTAGCTTAATGGCAAAATTCACAACAGGTGTTTGATGCCTGAATCACCCAATACATTTAGGAGATGAATTTGATCATACTGTTCACATTGTGATATCATGACACTAAGACAACACCTTACAATTGGCCAACAGTAGCTTACTATTGTGAGGCTTCAAGCAGGATGCTCTCAGACAGAAGGGGTCATCAGTGTGTGATGTAGCTAAGAGACGTTCACTTCTTTGCCTTTCTGTGACCCTTCCAGTCTCTCTCTATCTCTGTTACAACCTGCTGATGACACACTATGACATTCTAAGTTCAGTGGCCACTTCCGTCTGAGAACATCCTGCTTGAAGCCTCGCAATGGTGAGGTTTAGTTGATCCAGTTGTAAGGTGTTGTCTTGGTCTCATGATGTCAAAATGTGAGCAGCAAATGAGGAGGTCTGTTATAATTCAAAATGATCCCCTAAATGTATTGGGCGATTCATGGAACAAACACCTGTGGTGAATTTTGCCATTAAATATCTTGTTAGAGATGAGCAAGTTGTGCAAAAAGTACTGAATCATAGAACAGCTGGACATGTGCATCTAAAGGAAGACATGGTCTCATATAGTTCATTTAAGAAAAAAAAAATAATGTTCATCCTGAAATTTCAACCAAAAGCCAAATATCCTTAAAGGGGTTTTGCCACGATCTCATTTCATCCCTCCTGCATCCAGCTCTTCAGCTCTGTGTGCTCAGAAGGGGGCGTGTGATTTGTTTGAATTGAATATCATGTGACCCAGCAGGATGACATCACCAGGCCTTTCCTCTCTGTAGTCAAAGAAAGGTCTATTTATGTAAAACATTGTGAGTAGCTGAGAGGTAAAGATTTTGCTTCACAGCACAAGGGTCCTCGGTTCAAATCCCGGCAGGAACCAAACCTGTGGATTTTTTCTCTTTATCAATGCAAAGACCTCATTGAGGTTTCTTTTTTATTTATTTGCATTGTTTCATAATTTCTCAAGGAGTACAAGGACGGAGTAGAAATGAATCACCGGGGTTTGAACACTCAGCAGCTGCCTGAGAGAAAGGTGGAAAGTGTGAGCATGTGTCGACCAGGAGTGAGGAGCTCTCAGCCCTGTCGTATTCCTGGAGACGAGCTGTAAACAATGGATCACTCAAGGAGCAGCTAAGACAAAAACGGTGCAGAATTTTTAATAATGATGAATGGTGAAAATGTTTATTATTTCATTTGCAAGCTTCCCACGTCAATTTTACTTCGTGGCAAAACTGCTTTAACTTCTTGTGAGTAGTGTATAGTGATGAGCGGTATGTGTGACATGTAGTGCAGTTATGTATATAGCCTTCTGCAGTGCAGATGTGTGTATGACGTGCAGAGCTATGTATATAGCATAGGGATGAGGGGCATAGAGCTATGTGCATGCAGAGCTGTGCAGAAACTATTATATAGCAGCAGTGCAGACTGTGTGTATGACGTGCATATATCTATGTAAGTTAAATGCAAGCATGAATTGCAGAGTCAGACTGTTGGGGAAGTAGATATGCATGAGCTATGTGTATAGAGCATGCAGTGAAGAGCTATGTGTATGACATGCAGAGCTATATATATAGCATGCAGTGCAGAGCTGGGTGTACATACCATGCAGTGAAGAGCTGTGTGCATATAGCATACAGTATATCTCCCAACTTTTAGAGATCGCTGAGGGACACATCAGACCACGCCTCTACCACACCCAAACACATACATGACAACTTTGTAGCCAAAACAGGGACACATTTTCAGGATCACATTGTATCCGATGATGAAATATGAAGTTGCTATGTAATATACAGCGAGGAAGCAACCAGATACTTTTTAAAGCAAGATAGTTTATTGACACAAATGTATTTCCCAAATGAAAAAGAGGGACATTTATAGAGCAACAAGATAGGGACACTTGGAAGGTATGATGCAGTGCAGGGCTGTGTGTATATAACATGCAGTGCAGGGCTGTGTATATAGCATGCAGAGCAGCTGTGTATATAGCATGTAGTGCAAAGCTGTGTACATAACATGCAGTGCAGAGCTGTGTGTATAAAGCATGCAGTGCAGAGCTATGTGTATAAAGCATGCAGTGCAGAGCTATGTGTATAAAGCATGCAGTGCAGAGCTGTGTGTATAGAGCATGCAGTGCAGAGCTGTGTATAGAGCATGCAGTACAGAGCTGTGTACATAGCATGCAGGGCAGAGCTGTGTGTATATAACATGCAGTGCAGAGCTGTGTATATAGCATGCAGGTCAGAGCTGTGTGTATATAACATGCAGTGTAGAACTGTGTATATAGCATGCAGAGCAGAGCTGTGTTTATATAGCATGTAGTGCAGAACTGTGTACATAACAGACAGTGCAGAGCTGTGTGTATATAGCATGCAGGGCAGAGTTGTGTATATAACATGCAGTGCAGAGCTCTGTGTATACAACATGCAGTAGAGAGCTGTGTATATAGAGCATGCAGTGCAGAGCTGTGTGTATATAACATTCAGTGCAGAGTTGTGCATATAACATGCAGTGCCCAGCTGTGTGTATATAACATGCAATGCAGAGCTGTGTATATAACATGCAGTGCAGAGCAGTATATAACATGCAGTGCGGAGCTGTGTGTATATATAACATGCAGTGCGGAGCTGTGTATAACATGCAGTGCGGAGCTGTGTGTATAACATGCAGAGCTGTCTGTATATAACATGCAGTGCACAGCTGTTTATAACAGGCAGTGCCGAGCTGTGTTTATAACAGGCAGTGCAGTTTTGTGTGTATAACAGGCATTGCAGAGCAGTATATAACATGCAGTGCAGAGCTGTGTGTGTATAGCATGCAGTGCAGAGCTGTGTATATAACATGCAGTGCAGAGCTGTGTATATATAACACGTGCAGTGCAGAGCTGTGTGTATAACATGCAGTGCAGAGCAGTATATATCATGCAGTGCTGTGCTGTGTTTATAACATGCAGAGCTGTGCTGTGATTATATCATGCTGAGCTTTCTGTATATAACATGCAGTGCAGAGATGTGTGTATAACATGCATTGCAGAGCAGTATATAACATGCAGTGCAGAGCTGTGTATAGCATGCAGTGCAGGGCTGTGTATATAACATGCAGAGCAGTATATAACATGCAGAGCAGAGCTGTGTGTATAACATGCAGTGCAGAGCTGTGTGCGTATATAACAGGCAGTGCAGAGTTGTGTATATATAACACAACATGCAGTGCACGGCTGTGTGTATGTATTATACATGTGCTCTTCTCAGGGTCACTTCGTTCATCTGTGGTTCTTGCTCCTGAAGAAACTCCCACATCACTGGAGCCCCGCGCCAAACCCCTCCGGCCCCGCCCACACACGTGACTGATCACATGACCGTGACATCATCAAAGGTCCTTCACCCCCTAGACTCCAGCATCCACCGTAATTCCCAGGTCCTGCAGCTCCCTAGGATCCCCAGTAGCATCTACCATGTCGCTGTATGTGTGAGTGAGAGAGAAGACACCGGAGACATGGGCTCCCGGGTGAAGTAAGTGTCCGGGGCGGGCTGCTGCTGCTGCTGGTCACACATGGCCACTGCCTGGTGTCATGTAATTGGCTGTGTCTCGGCTGCTTGCTGTAATGTGTGCTATCAGGCTCCTGGCATTGACCTGTATGAGGCTCGTACACTCCCACCCCCCAGAGCTGTCACCTGTGCAGCCTGTCCCCCAGCAGTGAGGTGGCTGTCCCTGTGCCTCACCCTCTATATTGGTAGAATAGAATAAACTGCGCCGCATGTAATGAAAGGCAAAGAAGAGCTGAGGTGTTGCCCCTAGCAACCGGCCAGGCTACTACTGTCACTCCCCAAAGAGCTGTAGTCTGATTGGTTGCTCCATCATGTGATGACGCCCACACCTGTGCTGAACTCTGAGGAGAAGGCATCACCAGGGGTGTCAAACTGTGGCCCTCCAGCTGTTGGGAAACTACAACTCCCATCATGCCCACGGTTATAGATTATACAAATGCATGATGGGAGTTGTAGTTTCCCAACAGCTGGAGGGCCACAGTTTGACACCTGTGAGCTACACCATCAACGTCATCTATCATTGCCCATAGCAACCAATCGGGGCTCGGCTAATAGTGTCTAGCCTGTTGTGGAATGCGGCCTGTGATTGGTTGAAGTTTATCATGTAAGGACTGAGTACTGTGATGGCGCTCACACCTGTGCCGCGCTCTGGACATGGAGGAGAAGGCGTAGGCAGCAATAACACAATCAGTGTCATCAGGATTAAGGCTGGAGGAGCCAGAGGGCTTGTTGCCCATAGCAACCAATCGGGGCTCGGCTAATAGTGTCTAACCTGTTGTGGATGTGACCTGTGATTGGTTGATGTGGAAGTCGGGAAGCGCTTTCCTCTGTGATTTTGATGTGTGAAGCCTGAAGGCCCGACCGTGGCCGCCCCGTGTACTGATCAGTCACCAGCCCCACTATGACAGGACGTCACGGGGACTCATAGAAAGCTGTGCAGTGGAGAAATGGAGCACTTGGTATTGGCAGCCAGGTGGGAAGCTCCACTTTGGGCTGGACGGGCCGTACATTGGTCACAGGTTGTTTTGTAGCTGTGGCCTTGTCTTCTTGTGTTTATTCTAGAACTATACATTTATGTGGTGCTGTGTTATTGCTATATGCACTTTAAACAACTCCCCCTTATTTATGGGGCTTTTTAAAGCCTTAGATAAATGTTTATATATATATTTTCAAGCTCAACTTCCTCCTCATATTTAAACCCCATATATCACGAGCTCAGCTTTTCTCCTCTATATATACCCTATAATCACAGAGCTCATCCTTTCTCTATCATTAAACCCTAAAACACGAGCTCAGCTTCTCTCATTTCATATAACCCTTTACAAGAGCTCACTCTCTCCTCTATCATAAACCCTATATATCCGAGCTCACTCCTTTTTATCATATAACCTATATATACAGAGCTCATTCTCTCATCTATCTATAAAACCTTTATCACAAGAGTAGCTTCTTCCTCTATCTATAACCCTATAATCCAGACTCAAGTCCTCTCCTCTTTCATATAACCCTATAAACAACCAACTTTTCTCCTCTTCTAAAACCCCTTTTTCACAGAGCTCAGTTCCACCTCTATTTAAAAACCCTTTATCACAGAGCTAGCTTTTCTCCTCTATCAATAACCCTTTATCACGAGCCAGTTTTTCTCCCTCTATATATAACCCCATATATCCAGAGCCAGTCCTCTTCTTTCATAAACCATATATATCACAAGCTCACTTCTTCCTCTATCATTTAACCCCTTTATCACAGAGCCCTCCTCTCCTCTATATATAACCCTATATATCACAACTCAGCTCCTCTCCTCATCATAAGCCCCTTTTTTCACAAACTCACTCCCCTCCTTACAATAACCCCCATAATCACAGAGCTCAGCTCCTCTCCTCTATCATATAACCCTATATATCACAGAGCTCACAAGAACGGTGAGCAAAAATCCCAGAACCACACGGGGGGACCTTGTGAATGACCTACAGAGAGCTGGGACCAAAGTAATAAAGGCTACCATCAGTAACATATTTCGCCACCAGGGACTCAGATCCTGCAGTGCCAGACGTGTCCTCCTGCTTAAGCTTTTAATATATTATGTTATAATAGAGTCTTAAAAGTGATTCTTATAGGAATCTTTTACACTCAGTAAATACTGATCTATAAATTGAGGGTCAAGGAATATATCAAAATAATCAGTCAATCTAATTACCTGTATGGGCAAGAACATGGACTTTAAGAATCACATAAATTGGCAAGATCAGCGGTAAACTCACGGTTTTGGGGCACACTCTTCTGGTCGTCTGTGTCATCCTGTTATTATATTCATCGAGGGGGTGATACTTTGCATCAACTTCAACCTCCGTTAGGAGTGCAGATCTCTGGAATATCTGTAACTTGTTGGCTGCTGCACTTGACTTCCCTATAGATCTGTGTGGTGGTTGATAAATTTGTTTATTTCACACATTTTGTTCCCTGATAAATCCTATGGGAAGTAGGGGGAAACGTGTCAGAACGTGAGTTATTGAGGGGTAACTTGAGGGCAAGTCATCGCTGAAATGGCGCCGCCCCTCTCGGTGTGATGTAACCACTGTGAGAGAAGAGAAGAAGAGGTAAAGTCTAATAATCTGGATATCCTGTTATACCCATCAGGTACTTTTTTTTAAGAAAGCACAGCATTAATTACTGTAAATCCCTGCAAAAAAATGCACCAAAAATGCACTTTCTTGATATACCGGTATATGGAAAGTGCAATAAGAAGGCCTAATGATATAATAACAGGACGACACCGAGGACCAGAAGAGTGTACTCCAAAACCGTGAGTTTACCTCTGATATTGCCATAGTATGTGAACCTCAGGGTATGTTCACACAGCTTATTTTGGGACGCATTACGCGCCGTACTGCGCTCAAATACGAGTGAAATGCGCCCCAATCGTTACGGTAATCCACAGTTCTCATAGAGAACTATGGATTACGTCTCCTCTCCCCGCCGATCGGCGCAAGCTCCCGAACACCCAGCGTAATTGCGGGGTGTACTGTATGCCCCGCAATTAAGCCGTGTGAACATACCCTTACAGTCCATTTTCTTACCCATACAGGGACTGATTATTTTGATATATTCCTTGTCCCTCAATTTATGGATCCGTATTTATGGAGTAAAAGGTTTTTATAAGAATCACTTTTGAGGTTCTTTTATAGAATAATCTAGTAAAAGCTAAGTTTTAGATCAAAGTTGTGTTCTTTTGCAGTAATAGTGAGTTGTCCAGTTTCTATAAAAAAAAACAATTACAGAGTTACAGTTACCGAGACTTATGGGGAATGCTGGCACTTGTAGTTCCATGTTCCACAGCAGATAGTAGCTGTGGAACGACAAGTTCCAGCATGCCACAGCAGCACATGAGGTGAGAATCAGGTGAAATCTTCTTAACAGGGGCACAGACAGTAAAACAAATGTAAAAACCCTTCCCTGCACTATCCCAAAACTAAAAAACAAAAACTTTTGTGCCAGACATGCATACAAATTCAACTTAAAGGGGTTTTGCCATGAAGTGAGTTTCTTACCACTTATCTGCTCAGGGGAGAATATAAACAAAGCATGCTGAGTCATGAAGGGCTACAGGGGTAAGAGGGAGGGGGATGAGCAGAGTGAGGAAGCAGGGAGCGTCTCTAAAGTTTACTCAAATAACATTACAACAGTGGATTCTCTATACAGCAGACAGCCTCATACACTGCACTTTCTCCCCAGCCCCTTGCCAGCTCCTTCATGTTCCCTGTCATTAGATAAGAAGTGCAAGCGCGGCCAGATCAGCTCCTGTCAGTGTCCCGGTCGTGTCTAGTGTAAACTGTTAGGAAACTAAGGGGGACTGAGCAATGCTGTAGCTCTCACAGGCTTCATTTTTTTGTAATCCCATATATTTAGAAAAGTGATTAAGTACCCATTTTGGAGGATCCCGCGTCAACATTACATCGTGGCAAAACCCCTTTAATAACAAACCTATAGTCCCCACCCAGTTTGTAACTCGGGGACTGCCTGCAGTAAGAAGCTGCTGTTGCCGAAATAAAAAAAAAAAAAAACCAAACCCTCCTCCGTTTCGGCGCTGGGTCTCCCCAATCTTCTGTCTGCTACCTTCTCCTCCTGACCGGGCTGTCGCAGCTGCTGATTGGCTGCAGTGGTCATGTGCCTCTGCTTACATCATGGCTCTGAACAGCGATGTAAATACAGGCCCATGACTGCAGCCAATCGGCAGCTGCCGCGGTGACGTCCTGTCCGGATAATGAAGACCCGTGCTGGAGCGGATGGAGGAGCAGAGAGGTTCTTTCTATTGGAGCAGCAGCAGCTATTTGTTTTTTATAGAAGCTGGACAACCCCTTGTAGATCTTGGTGCAGATACCAGAGGTCTCGCGTTCAGGTAGTAGTGTAGGACGGGGAGTGCGGCTCTAGTCTATTTGTAGGTATAGGCTTTGTATGGGAATGGATTTTGTATTACAATTTTACAAGTGAAGACCTGACTAAACTCCCCTGGGCGTTGTATCACCTTCTCACCATACTGTAATGGGCTGATGCTGTTACGGAGACTCTGAGTGCACTGGTGGTAATAGAAGTGCTTTCTGGTATGCGAGGCATCTGAAGCCTGCAGTCCATCCACAGGCACTGAAACCCATTGACTGCATCTTACCTTCTCACTGTAATTGATCAAAACGGACATAGGAGATAAAAGGGATAATGGAGGAGCCTTGGAAAAGCAACAAAAACATCAGAACTGATGCAAATGACCTGTTATCATTATTATCTATACAGAAATACTAGTTTGTATTCTTTTCTTTTTTAGTTTTGGAGTTCACTAGTACCTGAAGTTACAGTGGTCTCAGGACACAGTATTATCACCATACAATGGTCTTTTATGGGACGTTGTATGTTGAGTCTGGCTTCAATTTGCAGTGTCTCAGATGCTGCTCATCTGCGGCTCATGTGATTGATGGAAGATCCAACCAATTAATTGTAAAACCTTTCTATTAGTGAGGTGCATGCAGCAATTGGCGATCTATAGCGCCTCTCTACAATACAGTGAGGTACTACATGTCCTGTACCGCTCTTACATGTATTAGTGAGGTGCATGCAGCAATTGGCGGTCTATAGCACCTCTCTACAGTACTGTGTGGTACTACATGTCCTGTACCGCTCTTACATGTATTAGTGAGGTGCATGCAGTGATTGGGTCTAGTAGCGCCTTCTACAGTACAGTGTGGTACTACATGTCTGTCTACTGCTCTTACATGTATTACTGAGGTACATGCAGTGATTGGTGGTCTATACGCCTCTCTACAGTACAGTGCGGTACTACATGTCTGTACGCTCTTACATGTATTAGTGAGGTGCATGCAGTGATTGGAGTCTAGTAGCCCTCTCTACATACAGTGGTACTACATGTCCTGTACTGCTCTTACATGTATTACTGAGGTCATGCAGCATTGGCGTCTATAACTTCTCATATAGACAGTGTAATACTTCATGTCTTGTACTGCTCTTACATGTATTAGTGATGTGCATGCAGTGATTGGCGGTCTAGTATTACCTCTCTACAGTACAGTGCAGTACTACATATCCTGTACTGCTCTTCCATGTATAAGTGAGGTGCATGCAGTGAGTGGCGGTCTATAGCACCTCTCTACAGTACAGTGTGTTACTATATGTCCTGTACTGCTCTTACATGTATTAGTGTTGTGCATACAGTGATTGATGGTCTAGTAGCACCTTTCTACAGTACAGTACAGTGCGGTACTATATGTCCTGTACTGCTCTTACATGTATTAGTGCAGTGCACGCAGTGATTGGTGGTCTAGTAACACCTCTCCACAGTACAGTGCAGTACTACATTTCTAGTACTGCTCTTACATTTATTAGTGATGTACATACAGGGATTGGTGGTCTAGTATCCCTGTCTACAATAAGTGCGGAAATACATGTCTTCTACTGCTCTTCATGTATTAGTGAGGTGCATGCAGAAAATTGGGCTTTTGATCACCTCTCTACAAACAGGCGGTATACATCTTCTACTCTCTTACATTATTAGTGGGGTGCACATGTAAAGGGTCTGTGGGCCCTCTCTCACAAGTGGGACTACATCCCCTGTACTGCTGCTACATGTTAGTGGGGTGCTGCAGAAATTGGCGCTAGTATCACCTGTCTACTACGTGGGGTACCATGTCTTCTTCTGCTCTACATGTACGTGAGGGCAGCAGGATTCGTCTAGTATCCCTTCTACAGCACAGTCTTCTACTGCTTTACATGTAAAAAGCAGGACGACGTCTAGTAGTTCCTTTTCAGTACAGTGTAATACTTTGTGTGCATGCAGTGATTGGCGGTCAGTATCCCCCTCTCACAGTACAGTCAGTACTAAAATTCCTGTACTGCTCTTCCTTATAAGTGGGTGCATGCAGTGATTGGGGGGTCTATACACCTCTCTCGTACAGTGTGTTACAATTTTCCCTGTCTGTCTTACATTATTATGCAGGAACGCAGTGTTGGGGGGGCTATATCCCCTCCACTACAGTGCGTACTACATTTCTATATGCTTTAATGTTTATGGTGCGTCAGTGTTGGTGTCAGTAGCATGTCCTGTTCTGCCTTACATGTATTAGTGAGGTGCATGCAGTAATTGGTTGTTTATAGCGCCTCTCTACAGTGCGGTGCTACATGTCCTGTACTGCTCTAACTCGTGCTAGGATGAGCGGCTCTTTTGGGCACCAGGTGAGGGCGGACATAATTTCTTTTTTATGGGGCAGTGTGTATAAAGTACATGACCCAAAGAAGCTCCTTTCCTCCATGTAGAAAGTGATTTCCAGCAGCTCTTTCTGGTGTTCTATGTAAGGACTCGCTTTATCTCTATTCGTATTTGTTTTCTATAGAAAACTGAAGAAGTCCATGTCATAAGGGGTCTTCTGCTCTGTAATCCACTATATGGCACATTCCGCATCTAAATCCTAAAGGAGTCCATTGACAAACCTTTGATAATGTATGCGACTGGGGTATCCTCTACATACAACAAAGAAATTGTTGTAGATTACCACAGATTTGCCAAAGAAAAGCAATTAATTTTCATCATTGTATTACAGTAAGGCAAGACTCTGCAGATTTACCTGCACAATTGCTGCAAAATTGTGTTTAAATCTTGATTTCTGCTGCAGTTTCTCAACAAAAAAACCATAGGTAGCAGATTTTCCTAATGTGAATGTGACTTATGTAAAGATACCCCAATGTCGTAACAGAGAGCAGGTGTAAAACATTCTGGAGCACCTTAGACCACCAGGGCTTTGGTGACATAAACCCTTCCTCCACCAAGAAGTTTTAGGTAGACTATTA
This sequence comes from Phyllomedusa bahiana, assembly GCA_025379985.1. Classification (NCBI taxonomy): domain Eukaryota; kingdom Metazoa; phylum Chordata; class Amphibia; order Anura; family Hylidae; genus Phyllomedusa; species Phyllomedusa bahiana. The sequence goes on along the minus strand of JAODAL010016674.1, from coordinate 51,297 downwards.
TGTTGTGGTGGTGTGTGTGTGTTGTGTGTTGTGTGTGGGTGTGTGTATGTAGTGTGTGTGTATATATAATATATATATATATATATTAATATATATATATAAATATATATATATATATATAATATGTGTGTATTAGGAATATTTGGTTGAATTTCAGTATGAACATAAAAGTTCTTGACCATCTCTTCCCTTTAGATGCACCTGTCCAGCTATTCAGTGTTTCAGTACTTTTTGCACAACTTGCAAGCAAAGAGCTTAAAGGGGATGTATCGCTTCTTCAGTTCGTGTGTTTCATTGTGCTCTCAGCTTCTCAGCTCTACAAATTCAGGGGCGTTTCTTCCCCTCCCAGCTGGGTATTTCTTAACTGATGACATCACCCCCCCCATTCACTGTTCATGCTCGCTCCCGAGGCTCCCCCTGAGTCCACGTCACTGTGTCGTTCTTCCAATGCAGTCTTATTTTGTAAGTATGTTTACATACCACAGGCTTGCAGTCTAGACAATCCTCTATGAACTCTCTCCTCTCACAGCTGGAGTTTTGTTACAGTTGAATCCAGTCTTCTACGAACTCGTGCTGAGCAGCACAGATCTCCCTGCTATGTTTACACGCAGGAACATTTAGGCATCGAGACACAATTCTGCTGTTTTCTGATTTGTAGAAGCCCTGCAGTATTATTGTGTTTCTTCTAGCTGTGCAGAGTGAAATTGCTGTCGGTCCCCTACTTTGAGGGAGAGAGGCAGCCTAATGCTCTGTCTATGTTTGCATTAGGCACTGACGCACAATTCTGCTGTTTTCTGATTGTAGAAGCAGCTGCAGTGTTACTGTGCAGCTGCTGGCTGTGCAAAGTGAAATGCCCCCGGCCCCTTATTCTGAGTGAGAGAGGCAGGAATGCTCGCTCCTGTGAATACAACCGGGGGGCCAGACAGAATGTAAATTAGTAGAGGCGGCAGCCAATGAAATGAAAGGAGGAGGAATCCGACCGGCACTGGGGAAAAGTGTTTACACAAAACGGAAGATAAGGGATCCTGTCATAACAAGACCGCTTTGCTAATGACATCCAATTGCAAAGTTGCTTGTTTTCACTGTCCCCTTATTCTGAAGACCATTTAATGAAACGATACAACCAATTTAATGGCAAAATTCCCAACAGATGTTGAACGCCACACAACTCCAGGCAGGTTTAAGGGAGGTGAGAGGCACCCAGGTGTTACGTCAGACCATTTGTAACTGTTTACATCTGCGTTGTAGACGACAGACAAGGATACCTGACCTGGTTGATGCACAGCGCTGTCCTTGATGTCTCCAGCATCGTTGGCGGCCATCATTTCTGCTCAGATTGAATTGACTTCCAGCATTGAGGACCACTGTTCCCTTGTCACGCTTAGATGCTCCCTGGTTCATGCAAGACAATGATGTCTGTGCCTGGTGTTGTGGTCAGGTCATCTAGCACATAGACCACGCTGATGTAAATGGTTGTGAATGGTCTGATGTGACACTTGGTTGCCTCTCACCTCCCTTAAATGTGCCTGGAGTTGTGTGGCATTCATCATACGGTTCCCCAGGGCAATGAAAAGGTCATCAGTGTGTGATGTAGCTAAAGGACGTCCACTTCTTTGCCTTTCTGAGACTCTTCCAGTCTCTCTATATCTCTGATACAACCTGCTGATGACACTCCAAGTTTAGTGGCCACTTCCGTCTGAGAGCATCCTGCTTGAATCCTTGCAATGGTGAGGTACTGTTGATCAATTGTAAGGTGTTGTCTTGCTCTCATGATGTCAAAATGTGAACAACATGATGAGGACGACTGTTTAAATCCCAATTCAAATTGATCTGCTACATTTATTGGGTCATTCAGAGTTTAAACACCTGTTGTGGATTTTGCCATTAAAGGGGTTGTCTCACTCCATCGATTCATCTTACCTCAGTCCTGTTTTCTCAGTTTCATTTTTGAATTCAGCTACATGTTTACTGGCTTCTACTGGCCTGCAGTGATGAGCTGCTGAGGACACCAGGTCTGTAGTTATAGCGACCAGTGCTGGCAGCCTATCAGAAGATCAAACAGGTCTGTAGCTGTAGCTACCTGAGGAGCTGATGCAGCCCATACAAGAGGGGATATCTCAGTATAGGTAGGACACTGTTAATGGACACATATTGCAAATAGGGCTGTGGAGTCGGAGTCGTTGCCTATTTTGCAGAAGTCGGAGTCGTCCTAAAATGGACCGACTCCCAAAATATATAATAAGTTGATCCAGTTAGTTTGATGCAGTGCAAAGGGCAATTTTATATACAGTCATCTTACCTATCTTATACATAAATGTAACTTGCAAGTAATAAGCATCTGCTTAGTTCTGCAGAATCTTGTCATGTAACTGTATTGTTATTGTTTTGCTCATAAAAATGTTAATTTTTATTATTTTGTATAATCCACCTTTGGTTTTCAATACTGCCTGAATCCTTCTGGGCTCTGAATCAGATTCAATCATATCTTGACCAAAATCTGATCCCAGGTCTCTTCTACACATTCAAAAGATCAAAACATTGTTACCCTTTTGCTTGTCAGTTTCTGTTCTACCTAAATAGCTTGATTATTGCATCATACGGTGATAAACAGCCTGATGTTACCATTTTACTACAGTAAAGTTACCACGTAAACATGCGCCGTGGATGAGGGAGTCAGGAGTCGGAGGTTTGAGAAATTGAGGAGTCGGAGTTGGGGCTTTGGCTTGCCGACTCCACAGCCCTGATTGCAGAATTAGTTGTTTTTGCAAGATCTCTAACATAAAAAGCAATCTGTGTAGTGAGACAACCCCTTTAAGCTCCTTGTTAGAGATCAGCAAGTTGTGCAGAAAGACACTGAACAGTTGGACATGTGCCGCTAAAGGTAAGGGCATGTTCACACGACGGTTTTGGCCGCGGTTCCCGTGGCCAAAACCTCGTCGAACCTCGCTGCAAACTGGCGTCTCCCGACGCGGGTTTGCGGCGCGGGCGGTGGGTGTGGTCTCGCCACGGAAGGGGCGTGGCTTGCGCCGAGGGTTTTTCCCCCAGCGAATTAATAGAGGGGGCAAACCACACGCAGAGCTACTCCCTTCCAAAATTGACAAAGTTCTTCAATACGCGCGGGTGGCCGCGCCCCGAGCCACGGCCAAACCCGCGGCGTGTGAATATTAACGTGGTTTCCAATAGGAAACCATGTTAATAAACTAGGCCAAATCCGTCGTGTGAACATGATCTAAGAGATGCTCTCATTTAGTTCATTTAGAAAAAAATTCAAGAAGTGTTGCGTTCACCCTGAAGTGTCAATCAAAAGCCAAGTATCCCAACTATTTGTGAGTAGTGTATATCTGCTCCATTGCCAGACATGGTGGATGCTGCCACTTGTGACTCCATCGGAGATCCACCAACCTCTATGTAACATGTAGCATTTGTGTCCTTCTAGCACAGTAGGAAGTGCTGCTGACATAGGCGCCCCAAATCCTTCATGTTTAGTTGCTTTGTGGAGATTACTTGTAGCGGGGGTGGAGGGGACCATTCCAGGAGAGGGGTAATGTGGAGTTGGTAGAATCCGGAGTGAATTATTCATGCTGTTTGCTGTAGTGCTGGCTCAGGCAGTTTCCCTCATCATTACCAGATGGAAAACTTGAAGACACATTTGTACATCAGGAAATCTGATAATCATAAAAGTAGGGAAGTAACAGTTGTGAAGAATGTGGTGCTGACTCCAGGGTGCCGCACTATAAATATTCCCTAGATGTGCGGCATCACCGGTGTCTTATGGCCACGCTGCCCTGGGGAAACCAAGCTGTGTGTGCATTTATCTTGGGCTGGTTTATGTGTGTTTTTTTTTTTTAACGTAATATTACAGTTCTTATTGGTTACAGTGTATCCTCGACCAAAGTTGATAAATCCTTGGAGCCAAGTACCCGACACTCCTAGCAATCTGTTATTGACCTCTAACTATTTGCGATGTCTTCTCCTAATGTCTGTGTAATTTATCATTGCTAGACAACTTAACAAGAGGATGGGCTCCTAGGGTGGACAGAGTGCCCCGTACAATGTGATGTCCCGCCCTGTCCTAAAATAGAATATAAAGGTTGCACAAATTTGATGCTCATTAATAAGGCTATGTTCACACAGCGTACTTTCGGCAAGCATTTCGCTGCATATTTGCGCTCTCTAAAACGGGCGAGATGCGCGCCGAAATTACGGCAATCCATAATTCTCATAAAGAACTATGGATTACGCTTCCTCTCCCCGCTCGTACAGTATGATCGTACTGTACACGTGGGGAGATAAGCGACATGTTAATTACTTGTGGCGATTACTGCATGTCTATGGGGCCGGCGGGCATTAGCGCGAGCTCCCGAAACAACAAACAATGTACTGCAGCGCATACCATACGCGACTCAGTACATCGTGTGAACTTACCCTTAGGGTATGTTCACACGGCTTAATTGCGGGGAGTACTGAATGCCCTGCAATTACGTCGGGTGTTCGTGGAGTCGCGCTGATCGGCGCGTAGTTCCGCAATGCGTGGGGGAGGGGCGGCAGCTCAAATCTGTGCCAAAAACCAGTGGCAAAGTTTAACTATGTTCATCTAAATTTGAACTATGCTGGGTAGACCTGGCCATAGACCTTCCTGCTCCTCTTCATGTGTTTTTAGTATTTCAATGTTGTCACCTTGGATATTTTAATAAACCATCCACTTCATTTTAATTAACTAATTTTTCTGCTGACCTTATAAAATAAAAAAGCTTTTAGTCACCTGTCCGCCCTCTCGGCTGGTCTTCTGTTACTTCCAGCTGTGGTAGAAGGGAGTGGCTGCAGTGGGTACTTGCCCTTACCTGACGGTGTCGGCGATCTCGCGTTCTCTCACAAATCTTGACATCAGGCAGTGGCTCCTTTCTTATTTTATCAGGGCAGCAGTATGCTAAAAATATTTTTATTAAATTGAAGTGGACAACCCTTTTTAATCAGCATGTTACATAGCAGTTTCTGCATTTATTTGCAGGAATATTATCCTAGTTCCTGCTTGATATGACATTTGAGGTCATGAGACACCACTGTGTTCTACTTAAAATGTGCCCGATACTTTCCAGGTATTGTACGGGTGTCTCAGCTGCTGATTGTCCATGTTGCACTTGCATCTCTCATCTAGCTGGAAAATGGGGTTTGTCGCTCTTTCTGTAGCTTCTATAGGCTTTCATGGAGAACTAAATTGAAAGCGTGGCAGCAAAAATTGGCAGACGGGTCACTGCCCCCTTGTGTTTCCAATAGAGGATAAGAAATACTGGCTCACATTTACTGTGGTTGCACCAGAAAATTGTCTTAAAGTGTGTTGTACTGTGTGTCAGATTCACATTTATTATGGGCCTTTAAAGGGGTCATCTCACTCTACATATTAGCTTACAACATATAGGGAATGGTAAATGAAGACTTTTTCCACATATATTGCTTTGTTGAGTAGATAAGGAAGATTGGATCTGCTCTGAGTGCACTCAGGTTTCTCTGGGTTACCGACCTGCTCTTCCCTGCTCTCTCTTCACTTTGTCTTTTCTGATAACAGGGAATGACGTTCCCGCAGGTCAGCACACATGACTGCCGGCAGCTTGAGAACAGAGTGTGTTGTCTGTAACAAACAAGAGACTACTTACTTTTGTTGACTTTAGAGTAGAGGGCTGCAGAGCTCATAGAAGAGATCTCCTGCTCTCATGACAGAGCAGTTAGAAGAGCTGTGAATACTGAGCTGATATGCTAATTACTGCTATAGAACCACCTACAGCCTGACCAACGAGAGACAGGATGCATGAATCTAAGGCTGCTTTATGCTCAGTGAAACAGCGTGCTGAGACCAACCCTGTAAGACACTGTTTGAGACCTCTTTGTCACAGGGGCACGGCTTAATGGAAAGTAGGTGTGGTCTCGCATGAAGAGGGTGTAGTCGCATGTTGCCGAAATTGAGACATAGACGTGAGCTGACTAATAGTTGGTCAGAAAAAGCTAGACCAGTCTAAAGATGTACCTGGCGTATGAGGTCTGTTAAATGAAGCTTATCATTTGCCATGTTCAAGTTAATTTTTTTACAGACGCGCTGGCCCACGTTTACCACGGCTGTCCAAATGTTAGCGTAAACCTGGTTCATGAGGTCTAAGATTACGCTAATGTCTAGACAGCCGTGGCAAATGTGGGCCAGTGTTTCTGTAGCCATTGCTCCAATTCCCTTTCAGTTCAACTTGTTTGGCTGTTGAAAGATTCGGCATAAAATGAAGTTGAACATCGCAAATAATCATTCCCGTTGGTCTCGGGGACTTTGGTTTTACAGATTCAATAGCGGATATATCCTCTATTAATAGATCCTTATGCTTCTGGCCTAGAATGAATTCATCAAGGTTCAGTTTATAGTGAACTGAGTGGAATAGAGCAGGACCTGAGTGTGTGAGACCAGAACATTAGATTATTGGGTGGTGTTCACGCAGCATCTTGTACAATGTTGTTTTGCGCACATTTTGGATATAATTTTGCCAAAAAACGTGTCCAATTCAGACTTCTCACTTGGGTCAACAGACCTCCATAATCCAGAGAGAGAAAAAAAAAAAAGCACCAGCCTTATAAGCACACTGCACTGATCTACAACCTGTGGAGGTGGGCGGGTGCAGAACCAATGGAGCACTCCATTCCTCCCTATTTATGAATTAAAGCAATATGTGCCAAATGCAAACGTATAGCTCTGCACATATTGTTTTTCTGAAAAACAAATGTGAACTGGTGCACTGGCTGTTGTGGTGTATATGTGGGTATGTGTTGTATATATTCACTATGCAATTATATATTATATAGTTAAATATGCTATAATTACCTATATTATATAGAACTGCCTCAAACCAGTGGCATAGCATCACTAAAGGTGCTTCAACTGCTCATGGAACCCTCTAAAGCCCAAAGCATGTTAAGCTATTCCACACACCATACATGAAAAGGACCGTAGGATTCATCGCAGTTCCATGTTTTCAAATGTTTAGAGGCCACAAATTCGGCTTACACGGATTCTCGGGCATGTGAAATCGCTAATCATAATTTTACAACGCTCCAATTTCACTGTCCAAATTTCGAGATGTCATTTGGGTCAAAGACTCACTAATTCTGAGACAGGAGTGGCACCAGTGGCCTTTCTGAAAGCCCATCTGCTTCAATTGCCACTGTGGTTCAGAGTGTTTTCTGGGTTGAAAACCAAATGGAGGCATTGATCACTCCCTATATAACATTGCCCATTCTCCTTTATTGGACAAACAAACATTTCGCCACAATGACCTGTCCACTGGCATGTTTATTTCCATCATTTATCGTGCCACTCATCGTAAAGGCTAGAGATGAGGTGGTGAAACCCTAAGAAGGATTTCAGCACATCTGAAATTGGGAACTTTTGGGATAACATTTGACAAAAAATTTTAGCCACGCCCCTTCAAGGAATCAAATCACTCTTTCTTCCTCTCATTGATCCGGGTTCAGAACTACAGGAGGACCTTTCTAATTGACAAAAACGTGTCAAGTGGCCCAAATGCACAGTTAGCCCGCCCAATTGAATTTTCTGATTAAAAAAATTGAATGTTCGAGCGTTGCACAGGCTGTTGTGCGCTAATAAGGGTGTCCGGTGTTGTGTTGTGTATAATAAAATAAAATATATAATAAAAATAGTTTTATATATATTCCAATACCAGTGGCACCCCATCAGCTGAAGGGGCATCAACAAGACATGGAAACCTCTAAGAACATTTATGCTATCTACAATACATGAAAAAATCTTTGAGATTCTTAGTTCACATGTTTTGATCAAAAAATGTTTAAGCCACCCCGGCTTACAACGGGATCTCAAGGCAGGTGGTCCTACTCTATTTTTACCTCTCATTTGAGTCCAATTCAGACTTCACTTGGGTCAACAGACCTCCATAATCCAGAGAGAGAAAATAAAAAAGCACCAGCCTTATAAGCACACTGCATTGATCTAGAAACCCTGTGGAGGTGGGCGGGGTGAAAGGGAAACCCAAAAATGGAAAGGCATCCATTCCTCCCTATATGAATTAAAAGCAATATATGCCAAATGCAAGTAAAAGTTCTGCCACAAAAAAACATTTCTGAAAAACACAATATAAACCTGGGTACCACTTGCATGGTTGTGGCATATATACACACATTCCAATATCCGTGGCACAGCATCAGCTAAAAGGGCTATCAAACAAGACATGGAAACCTCTAAAGAAGCTTATGCTATCTACAATACATGAAAAAAAACTTTGAGATTCTTAGTTCACATTTTTTTGATCAAAAATGTTTAAGTCACCGCCGGCTTACAACGGGATCTCAAGGCGGGTGGTCCTACTCTATTTTTACCTCTCATTTGAGTCCAATTCAGACATCTCAACAGACCTCCATATAATTTTGCCGAAAAACGTGTCAACGTACGCCCCAAACAGTGCACAGTGTCAAATACGCACCGTCGGTCGCACAATGCACATTTTACATGCATTTAAAAAGAATTGACATGTCGTCCGTTCTTTCAGGCGTATGTGCGCCATAAGAGTTAAAGGGGTTGTCCGGGACTTAGAAAAGCTGGTTGGTCCTATGGGGCATAATTAGAAATAGAAAAAAGAAGTATACTGCACATGACCGTTCCAGCCTGTGAACGATAGGCATTCACTGTGCAGCCGGGATGTACGGGCCGGCCGCCATCGGGACAGCCCGGGAGCGGCACAGAGGTGAGTAGACTTCTTTTTTCTTTTTCTAATCATGCCTATGGGACAAACGTTCTTTTCTAAGTCCTGGAAAACAGGCAGAAATCCGCGCATCTTTGGGTCTGTTATATTACATGCAATTTCAACAGCACAATGAACGTGTATTGCTGCGCATTGCAATCCACTGTGTGAACCCGGCCTTAGCCATATTAACCAGGACTGATAAGGAATCTATACAATCTATATTTACAAAAAGGCAAGGAATCCGTGAAATACGGGAGGGTGAAGTAAGGTAGATGTCATTAGTTCTTTTCACGTTGTACTGGTATCATGGTGTCTTGTGTCTGTATATAACACTACTAGTTTTGTAAAACCTCTGTGTACTAGGTAAGCAAAAGGGAATTCTAAAAATGAAAGTTGGAGACTTTAGTCATTTTTTTCATGCTCATACACATGCAGTTTTCTAGCAGTTCTGTAACATTCATACATTTTGGACGCTGTGTCATGTGATCCTTGCCTGTTGACAGGAAGTCGGTCTTTGCTGTGTGCTTGACTTCCTGTGAAGTGCATGATTACATCTTCATCCATCAAATCCCAATGGTAGCTCTGACACCTCCGCATCCGCACAAGGGCTTCCCTCCTTGTTTATCTTGATTTCACCCATTCATAAAGAACTGCTTAAAGGGTTTTCTTGTGATAGACATCTAGAACCTATCTTGTGGGTATGTAACCACTGGCACCCCCAGCAATCATTAAAATAGGGGCCCTGAGTCCCCTGTTTTCGCTCATTGCACTTACACGGTGAGGAACAGTGTGAACAGAGAAGTAGTCAAACATGTGCACTGCTGCTCCATGCAAAGTGTATGGGACTGGCACTTGGCTATCTTTGCCAGTCCCGTAGACTTTGAACGGAGCAGTAGTACGTGTTTTTCACCGCTGCTCTATTCAAACACTCAATGCCCGGGCGTGGTAAGGAACAATAGGGGTCTCTGGGGGTATTTTAATGATCTTTGGGGCGCCCTGCAGTCAGATATTACTCACCTTGGTTTTGCCACTAAGTAAAATTGATGTGGGAAACTTGCAAACTAAATAATAAACATTTTCACCATTCATCATTATTAAAAATTCTGCACTGTTTTTGTTTTAGCTGCTCCTTTAGTGATGCATTGTTTACAAGGATACGACCAGGGCTGAGAGCTCCTCAGTCCTTGTCGCACATGCTCAGACATCAGTTCTCCTCTCAGGCAGCTACTGAGTGTTCAAACCCCAGGTGCTGTCATTCTTCTCCTGTCTCTGTACTCCTTAGTAATTAGTCAAACAGTGCAAATAAATCAAAGAGAAACCTCAATGAGGCATGTGCATTGATAAAGAGTAATAAATCCACAGGTTTGGTTCCTGCAGGGATTTGAACCGAGGATCCTTGTGCTGTGAGGTAAAAGCTTTACCTCTAAGCTACTCACAGCTTTATACATAAACAGACCTGTCTTTGACTAGAGAAGGGAAAGGCCTGGTGATGTCATCCTGCTGGGTCACATGATATACAATTCAAACAAATCACACACGCCCCGTTCTGAGCACACAGAGCTCAAGAGCTGAATGCAGGAGGGATGAGATGGGATTGTGGCAAGGTTCTGTCTACACGGTAAGTATGTCCATAAGGAAATCCGACTGTAAAGCCATCCCTATAGACTTCACTTGAAAATCCAAGTTGTAGTCCACAAGCCTCGAATTTTCTTGAGGTCGGATCTCCAATTCACTTTCTTTTTGAAAAAAAAAAAAAAAAAGAAAGAAAAAACTTAGAAAATGTTCATTATTTCCACTGTATTCAGGTCAAAAAACACATCCCAGACATTTTTTTTGTCAGATATGTGTCCAAAACCCCATAGAGTTGAATGGAACTCTTTTTCGGTAAATCCAGCAAAAAAAAAGACCTAATATCCACGTTGAAAACCGCGTTAAAATGCTCGTCGGACGATGCGGGATGTAGGATTCAGATTCTGTCGTGTGAACGCACCCTTACAACCTTGAATGCCCTTGGCTTTCTGCTGCAGATTTAGGGCCACATGTATGAAACGGTTTCAGTCTAAAACTCACTTTGTTCCCCTACGGGCCATACTATGTGGCCTTTAGACTTTATGTATATCTGATTTTCACACGGTTTTTGAATAGAACTAACCCATGTCCAGTTTACTTCACGTGGCAGCCACGTCGATAAGTAACATATTACTTAGTTTTAACGTTTTTTCTGTGGCACAGATTTCATATCCGCAAGTGGAAACATACCCTCTTTATAAAACCCCTTAAATGTTACCCCCTTTGGGACATTTTCACGGGATGCATATTTACCCTTTACACCTAAAAAAAAATTTTTTTGGGGGGCCCCTTTCACATTCTGCTTTTGAGCCTCACTCGGGGATCAGCCCGGAATGATTTTAAAAATTTTACCTGGGGGTTCAAGATAAAGGGGCCATTGACTTTTGGGGGAAAAAGGGATTGTGTGTAAAGGGGCCGGAAACTGTCCCCTTTTTCTTTAAATAGTGAAATTTTGGGACTACCTCGGGCCCGAAAAAGTCAATGGTCTGCTCCCGTATCCTTAAAGGATACTTTTTTTATGGTACAGTATGTAAATGAAGCCTTACAATCTGCAGTTTGAGCTTAAATGGTTCAATTAAAATAGTGGTTTAAAAAGGTCAAAACCCAAAAGAGCCTTTTTTTTTTCTTTAATGAAAAGGAAAAACAAATCCCTGACCGATTCCTTTGGGCCCTCTTTTACAGGGTGTTTCTGGGACGGTTGCACCCGTCCCTGCCCGCCGTATTTTGCGCTCAAATACGGCTAAAAATCAGCCCCAGGCATTCCCGGGAATCCCACAGTTTCATAGGGAAATATGGTTTCCCTTTCCTCCTTGCCCGCTGGGCCCCAAATCCCCGGGGGGGGGAAAGGGGTGACATGTAATTTTTTAACGGGGGTTTTAGCCCCGGGTGAATAATGAATGCTAGGGGCCGGGAGTGCCGGCCCCCCGCCCCCGTTCCCAGGGCCCACCCGGGTAATTGGGGGGCGATACCCCGTCCCCGCAATTACGCCGGCAATAAGCCGTGTGAACATTGCCTTATTGTAAAATTTAAAGTTCCGTTACTCTGTAATATTTGCATTTCATATTCTCACTGTGAGAAAAAAAAAAAAGTATGTCCGTGTATACTGTGACAGAACCATAGTAGTCTCTAGAGCAAACATTGGGGGCCTCATTTACCAAAACTTACTCTACTAGTAAGACTGTCCTTGTTGTCCTTAACAACCAATCAGAGCTCAGCTTTAATTTTTTATACGGATCCCCGGGGGAAAAGAAATCGAGCACTGGTTGTATGGGCAACAAGGAAAGTTTTTATAAAATTAGGCCCATAGACCTCTGGTTTCCCCGTTTGGTAAAAAACTTTGGGCGAAACCCCCGGCAAAAAGGAACAAATCCCGTCCGGTTTGCCGGGGCATTTGGCTTGTTTTTGCGGCGTCCCCCGATGAGGGGAGAAGAGCCCTCCCCCCCCCCTTGGAAGCACGATTCCCCCAAAAATGGCGGAAGTGGGGGGTTTTTCTAATGTTTTACCGCGGCGGCAAAACCCGGCAGTGGGGACATCCGCTTTTCCCTATTTTTCTTTCCAAATCGGGCTCTATTTCCAATCCTGACAAGTTGATGATGGCTTGATAGACGTACATGAAATTACAAACGTTTTTCAGTAAAGGGTAAGTACCCAAGACCCTCACACAGAACTACAGTTGAAACCAGAAGTTTCCATACACACTAAGAAGATCTCTGCATCTTTTTTCATTATCTGACATGAAATCAGAATAAACCCCCCCTGTTTAGGTCAATTTGGAAACCAAAATATTTTTATTTTGCAAAAAAAACCCGAAAATGAAAAAAGAGAAATTAAATTAAAAGGATTTTTTTACCTTCTGCAAGACAAAATTTACAAACATTTATTGTATTTGGGAGCATTGCCCCTTTTAAATGACAGAACTGGGTAACTGAGCCTGTTTGTATGCCTTGCCCACCTGCCTTTAGCTTGCCCCTACATTTTTCAAAAGGATTGAGATCAGGCTTTTTGAGGCCACTCCAAAAAAATTTACTTGGTTTTTTAAGCACTTTGAAACCCGTTTGGCATTTTTCAGGTAAATTTCCATTTGGGGACCCATTTCCACCAAGCTTTTTTTTTATTTTTTATTTATTTTTAAAGCGCCATGATTTTAGGGCCTGAACCCCAGGGGGTTAAAACTTACATAAGTCAACGGGACAGTGATAAGGGGATAATGACAAGGAAAGCAGAGGGGAAAAAGGACCCTACCCGAGGGTTACAATCTACAAGGGGGGAAAGAGACAAAAAAAAAAAAAAAAAAAAAGGGGGTGAGGGGCAGGATGTCTTTGGGGGGATGTGAAAAGTTTAGTGAAGGTTTAGGAAGCCTGAAAAATAGGTTTTCAGGTTGCTTTGGGAACGGGGAAAAAAAATGGAGGAGATTGTGTTGGGGCGTGATTCCAGAGTGGGGTGAAAAGGAAGAAGCTTTGGGGGGACGGTTGTGTAGGAGCGATAAGGGGGAGAGGAGGAGAAGGCCCTGTGAGGGCGGAAGTGCGTGAGGGGAGATATTTGGAAATTAGAGCAGAGATGTATGGAGGGGAGAGGTCATGGAGAGCCTTGTAGGTCATGGTTAGTAGCTTGAAATGAATTCGCTGGGCAATGTGAAGCCAGTGAAGGGATTGGCAGAGGGGAGAGGCAGAGGAGTAGCGAGGAGAGAGGTGGAATGAGACAGGCAGCAGAGTTAAGGATGGATTGGAGGGGAGCGAGGGTGCTAGCTGGGAGGCCACAGAGAAGGATGTTGCAGTAGTCTAGGCGGGAGATGACAAGGGCATGGACCAGCTTTTTTGTAATGTCATAGTTGAGGAATGAGCGGATGCGAGAGATGTTTTTCAGGTGGAGGCGGTAGGCAGAGGTGAGGGTTTGGATGTGTGGTTTGAAAGATAGAGCAGAGTCTAGGATTACCCCAAGGCAGCGGACTTCCGGGACCGGTAAGAGTGTAGAGCCGTTGACTGTAATAGAGAGATCAGGGGCAGTGGTAGAGTTGGATGGTGGAAAGATGAGTTCTGTTTTCTCCACATTTAGTTTTAGGAGACGTGATGAGAAGAAGGAGGAAATGGAGGACAGACAGTCAGGGATCCGGAAGAGAGAGAAGTGACATCTGGGCCGGAGATGTAGAGTTGGGTATCATCAGCATACAGGTGGTAATGAAAGCCATGTGAGGCTATGAGCTGACCGAGGCCAAGGGTGTAGATAGAGAAGAGTAGTGGGCCCAGGACTGACCCTTGGGGGACACCGACAGAGAGAGGCCGGGAGGAGGAGGTGGAGCGAGAATGAGAGACGCTGAAAGTCCGATCAGTGAGGTACGAGGAGATCCAGGAAAGAGGGAGGAGAGGATTTGTAGCAGGAGGGACTGGTCGACAGTGTCAAAGGCAGAGGACAGGTCTAAGAGGAGGAGCACAGAGTAGTGGCGTGAGGCTTTAGCAGTTACTAGGTCATTAGTGACTTTGGTTAGGGCGGTTTCGGTAGAGTGGTGGGGTCGAAAACCAGATTGTAGTGGGTCAAGAAGAGAGTTGGAGGAGAGGTGGGAGGACAGCTGAAGATAGACGTGCTGCTCGAGGAGTTTGGAAGCAAAAGGGAGCAGTGAGATGGGGCGATAGTTGGACAGAGAAGAGGGGTCAAGGGTTGTTTTTTTTAGGATTGGAGTGATAGTAGCATGTTTAAAGGCGGAAGGGAAGATGCCAGAGGTTATTGATAGGTTGAAGAGATGGGTGAGGGCTGGGATGATAGAAGCACTGAGGTCTGGGATGAGGTGGGATGGCAGTGGGTCAAGACTACAGGTAGTGAGGTTGGATTTGGACAGTAAGGAGGAGAGCTTGTCATGAGTGACCGTGGGGACCGTAGCTGATATCTTCAGATGTTGCTTCAGTATTGCCACATAATCTTCTTTCCTCATGGTGACGTGCACCAGTCCCTTCTGCAGCAAAACAACCCCACAACATGATGCTGTCACCCCCCCGTGTTTTACAGTTGGGATGGTGTTCTTAGGCTTCCAAGCTTCTCCCTTTTTCCTCCAAATGTAATGATGGTCATTATGGCCAAACAGTTCAATTTTAGTTTCATCAGACCACAGGACATGTCTCCAAAAATCTAGATCTTTGTTCCTGTGTGCATTTGCAAACATTAATCTGGATTTTATATGTTTCTTTTGGAGTAATGGCTTATTCCTGGCAGAGTGGTCTTTCAGCCCATGTTGATACAGTACTCGTTTCATTGTGGATGATGACACAATCTTACCAGCTTCCGCCAGCATATTCACAAGGTCTTTTGCTTTTGTTCTTGGGTTGATATGTACATGTTGGACCAAGGCACATTCATCTCTGAGACACAGAACCCGTCTTTTTCCTGAGAGGCATGATGGCTGGACATTCCCATCTTGTTTGTACTTGGGTATAATTGCTTGTACAGATGAACGAGGCACCTTCAGGTATCTGAAAATTACCCCCAAGGATGAACCAGACTTGTGCAAGTCCACAGTTCTCTTCCTGATATCTTGGCTGATTTCTCCAGACTTTCCCATGATGTTACACACAGAAGCAGTGTGTTTCTGGTGGGCACTAAAAATACATCCACAGGTGTGTCTCTAATTCACATGTTGCCAATAAACCTTTCAGAAGCTTTCAAAGACATCATCATATGGGCTGTCACAAATTGTTTAAGGGTATAGTAATCCTAGTGTATGTAAACTCTGACTTTGCCGAAAGTAACACAAATGCTTTAAAAATTCTCTCTCTCATTATTCTGGCATTGGGCAAATATAAATAAATTTTGGTTCCTAATTGACCTAAAACAGATAACGTTTATTCTGATTTCATGTCAGATAGTGAAAACATATACATATGTGTCTTTTTTATACAGTGTATGGAAACTTCTGGTTTCAGCTGTATATCATGGTAGGATTTTTGCAGTGGTCACATGGTGGCTTTTTTTTTTTCCTCTTGGTAAAACATTGCACCTTGTACGGTTCCTGTAGAAGCATTTTAAAATAATTTTCTGAACTTCTTTTAGAAGACGCCTTATCTGCTGCACACGGCATGTAGTTGTGGTTTTTCTGTGTAGCAGTAGTGCTGCCGCCTCCTGTCACATCACTTTATCTGTGAATGTACATATTAGTGTATCCTCACTCAGAGTTCCCTTCCATCTTGAACAGAAATGGGTTTGTGTCCCAGCAGGAGCAAGATGGAAAGGTTTTCGTTTTTCTGCTGCGATCCTCTTTCAGCGAATGACTTGTGTCATATATATTGTATGAAGGCTGCCCTGGTTACACAAATTACTGCAGGACGGGCCTCAGCAACCTACAGATCTAGCACGTTATCACGGCGATTACATTTCTGCCAAATGGGAATGTGACCCCAACAAAAATGCCTTTCCTCTCAGTGCTCATTGCATACATTGTCAGTATTCATGTTGTCTATTAGCCCTTATATATAGCTTAAACCAAGATGTAATTTACAAGGGGGAGAGGCTAACTAGGCTTAGGAATTCTCTTCAAGGACATATTATATCTCTTAGGTCATAAATGTCTGATTGTTGGGGGTCCTACCCCTGCACTCTACCTAAAAGCGAGGGAGCTGGGTGCAGCAAGATAGTCTTTGAATGGAGCAGTGATCAAACCTGCGCACTCCTCCTCCATTCAAAGTCTGAGACTGACTGAGATAACCAAGTTCTATAGTGTGGATAGGTGATCAATGTCTTTGGTGGTACAACCCCTTTAATGGTAAGTTCACAGGGAGTACTTTGGTCAGTATTTGCAATGAAATCACAGTAGCTACCAACACTTTAAAGGGAACCTGTCACATAGGTTATGCCCCCTTGCTGAGGACAGCACAAGCTAGTGACAGACCTGCTGTTTCCAGCGCTGTGTCCCTTATCCTGTAAGATGCTGTATTTTTAGAGTATTTACCCCTCAAATCTGCAGTTTTCCGCCAGAAGAGTCATTCGAAGAGTCAGTTATTTTCAAACCCCGCCCACCTGTGGCTAGCCCCGCCCACCACAACTGATAACTTGGGGCTAGTCTTTGGTGGGCGGGGCTAACGCCTGCTCATGAATAAGATTTGAGGGGTAAATGCTCTAAAACTACAGCATCTTACAGAATAAGGGACACAGGCTGGAACACAAAGATACAAAACCACCACAGTGTATTTCCTGTCTCAGGGTTAATGGAAAAGACAATATTTCACTTGTCTGTCCACCCAATAAAAACCCAATACACCCCTTTTAAAAAAGTAATTATGAAAATAACCCCAAATGGGGGAAAAATTAGGCCATGTTCACAGGCTTAAAAACCCGTGGGCCAAAACCCGTGCGCAGGGCTGCGCACGGACCCTTTTTCCCCATAGAAAACAATTTTTCTCATTTTCGCCGTTTTTTTTCAGGCTTTCTAAAAACCGCAAACCGGCCGAAAACCCGTGCCGTGGGGACATGGCCTTAAAGTCATTAAACTTCCTAAAACCTTTTCTGGGGGTTTGAAGATTAGGGGGTCGACCGTTTAACACCCAATATAGGCCGAAAAAAAAAGAAAAATGGCTAAAGTCCATTTTTAAAATTGAACAGGGGCCTTATGTTTTACTGGTCAGCTCCCTGAATTTTAATGGCACCATGCCTAAAATTTCCCTATGGGGTGCTGGGAATTTGAAATTTGCAACCGTGCCCTAACTTTATTAATGAGAAAGTACTTGGCACTAAGAAGGGTCAGGAAAAACTGTTTTCTTTTTTACCACTCTTTAAAATTTCCAAACACGGTGGATTTTGGGCCGATTTGGGGTGATTGCCTGCAATGCACCCGAGGTATGGCTAGCAAATACTTTTAAAATCTACACTCATTGTGAACAGGTTACCCGTTTCCCCCAAGCAAACTTTCCGGGAAGAAAAGTGCATTCTCTTTTTTTTCCGCCCTTACCATCGGGGAAAATGGAAATCAGGGGGCCGCACAAGCTTTTTAAAAACCTGTGATATTTTTAAACACCCCCACATAGCGGCACCACAGTAGCAAAACTATACGGGGGAGAACCCCATTAACTTACCTTTTGTCTTCAACAGTTTTGAGCTTATCTTTTAAACAAATTACAAGCCATAGGTAATGCAAGATTCCTAATGCAGTCAAGTGGTGGTAAAAACATGAAGAATGAATACTGGGCCGAATATTCATTTCATTCTAATAGCACTGCTGAAAATTGCATTAATAATTGCATCTGTAGCTAAAAGGGTCAATGTGTTAAGAATTGCAATATTGGACATAGATTTTCTCTGCAATGGAGTATGGGGAACTTGCACAGTGATTGCTAAGTTGTAAAAAAAATGGTTTGGAAACCTTAACGACACATTTCACGAGGAAAACCAGCCCAAGTTTGCAAGCATCTCGGCATCTCCCCAGGATTCTGTAGCCCAAGGTCTCTCCATTTAACTACAGTAAAGATTTTCATGGGAAGCGGTGGCTTTGGGACCCAGGGAGTGCCCTGAAATCGCACCAGATTAAGTTCTGTTTTATGTTGGCCGAATATTTTAATACTCAGTTGTGCTAAATAAATTCAGGGGTGTGGACAAATGTAGGAAACTGCTCATCCGATTAGTGTGTGAGAGGGAGAGGAACAACTGATAAGTATAGAAACTGTTTTTGTCCACACTGCATTAGGAAATTCGGAGCTGATGGAGAAAGACATACTGCCAGATAACTCCAGAGCTGAAATCTGCATTTCACATTTACACACTTCTCACTGGGCAACAAGGACAGTCTTAGGCTCTGTCTACACTGCACAGAAAAACGGCCGTTTTTTCAGCGTTTTTCATTTTCTACAAACGCTGGAAAAACAACTGTAATCATCTCCCATAGACTCTAATGTAAAACCCTCCTCCTGTCTACACTGAGCTTCTTTTTTCTGCTGTTTTTTTTTACTGGATGTCTTTTGCAACATGCTCTAAGGCCCTGTTCACACGGCGGATTGGGGTGCGGTTTTGGCCGCGGGTTCCGACGCGGTTGCCGCGGCCAAAAAAGGCGCCCAAATCGAGCGCCGTTTATTAACATGGTTTCCTGTGGGCCGCTGCTATTAATTTGCATGGGGGCAAACCCTCGGCGCAAGCCGCGCCCCGAATTCCGCCCCACCCGCGGCGAGATCACGCCCAGCACCCGCGTCGGGAGAAGCGAGTTTGCGGCCAGGTCCGACGAGGCCCTGGCCGTGGCAAAACCCGCGGCCAAAACCGCCGTGTGAACATGCCCTAAAACGCCAGAGCAGGGCAGAAAATTTACTACAGAAGTCTATGGAAAGCGCCGGACGTCTTTTGGCGCGTTTTTTTGCCGCGATTTTTCAATGAAAACCCTCCCAGCAGACCCAAGTTACACCTGTAATGGGTGGTAACAAAGATTAATCCTTATCAAATTTGCATACAAGTGTTTGATGTGTTCTTGTCTGTTTCCATTCGTAATAAAATGATAATGCTTTGGTCGCTAACGTTTTTTGCGCAATTCATATTTTTTTCGCTAAAAATAATTTTTTTTTTTTTTTTTTTACAGATTTTCGCGTTAATAAAGTTCTCGTTTGTGACGATAAAAATACGTTTTTTTTACGGATTTAGGCACTAAATCCTTAACTTTATTAGCGCCAAAATATGTTATCTCGTGCCGGATGTTTTTTTTACGGATTTTGGCACCAGAATCAGTTTTTTTTTTAATGGAATTTGGCACTAAAATCCTTTACTGAACATATTTTGGCGCTAATAAAGTTATCTCGCTTCTGGCGCTAAAAATAAGTTTTTTACGAATTTTGGCACCAGAATCCGTTTTTTACAGATTTCGGAGCTAAGATCAATATCTTAAAAAATTTTGGTGCTAATAAAGTGTTCTCGCTTCTGACACTAAAATGTTTTTTTTTTAATGGAATTTGGCGCAATAATGCGTTTTTTTTTCAATTTTGCCGCTAAAATACTTTTCTTTACAGATTTTGACGCTAATACAGTTGTCTTGCTGTATGGAAAGATAATGTGGGTTTTTGTGGATTTTGGTGCAAGAATCTGGTGCAAAATTTAATAAAGCAGTAGCACGCAGCAGCAGCACACAAAGGACAATGTGCTCACAATGGCTACAGTGATCTAAAGGAAGTGACTACTTAACATGTTAACTCCGCCTGTAGGGTGTAGTTTATATCCAATGGCTTAATTTGTGCATACATTAAAAAGCAGAGCAAAGACGCGCCAAAAAACTAAAAACGCGCCAAAAAACGGCCGTTTTTTCAGCTGCTTTTGACAGGCAGTGGACAGAAAACTCAGTTTCATGAACGTTTTTAGTAATTCGTTTTAAGGTGGTTTTTTTGTCCACTGCAGTGTAGACAGAGCCTTATTTTGAGGGCACAACAAATTTATACAAGTTATACAAGCTGTACACTGACTACTTTACATTGTTTCAAAGTGTCACCCATGGAAAGATATAATACAATCATTTCACAAATGTGAAGGGTGCACTTACTTTTGTCAGATACTGGAGATAATAATTTTACACACACTTTTATGTGTTTTTCCTTGCATGAATTATACCCCACTTCCTCTGTTTTTTTTGTTACTTAATCCATTAACCTATTGCGTTTTATGTAAAATACACCATTTAGTGTTTACTGCAGTTTAATATTTATCTCTAACCCTATCAAGTTTTGTGTGTTTGACTAAAAACGATTACTAAAGGGGTTGTCTCACTACAGACAATGGTATATTACTAGGATATGCCATCAATGTCTGATTCTGAATGGAGAGGTGGTCAGGACTCTCCTATAGACAAGAATGGGAGTTCTGAGTTTAGCTGAGCGCGATGCTAAGCTGTAATCAATACTCCCATTCACGTCTATGGGAGAGTCCTGACCACCTCTGCATTCAGAATGGAGAGGTTTTAGGGCTCATTTAGAAGATGGGTTCGGGTCTTACCTCTGAAACCAGATCCTTTTGGACATTGATGTCATATCCTAGTGATACGCCATCAAAGTCTGTAGTGAGACAACCCCTTTAATTTTTAACTCTATTTATGCCTGTTTTTTATTTTTAACGTTGTGAATTATTAGGATATGTTCACATGGGGCAATTTCGGTGCGCATTTCGCGCCGTATTTGCGCTTTTTTACGAGCGAGATGCGTGCCGAAATTACGGTAATCTATAGTTCTCATAGAGAACTATGGATTACGCCTCCTCTCCCGCATTGGGGGAATACGCGCCACTCCCAAACACCTGGCGTAATTATGGGGCATACTGTACGCCCCGCAATGTAACATAGCCTTAGAGGTAGTAGATTTGTATATCCAGCGTTATTTTTTGTATTGTTGGTGACTCTTGGAATACAGGTATCATTGACTAAATAAATGTGGAGCATTGTAAGACACTCTAGTCTAAGTTTACATTGTCTAAGTGTACAGACAGCATTGATAAATCTGCCCCCTTGTGTTTAGCCTGCACCCTTCGGACAAACAGTGTAACGGTATATTCCTACAGGGCAAACCTTTTGCAGTAATGTTTGCGACAGTGGGACCCTGTGTTGGGTCGCGGACACCCCCACACCTCCGCAGTGTCCACAGCTGATACCGGTGCCACAGCTCTGCCCCACATTTAACTCGCTGCACTCTTGTTCCTGTCACGGCGCGCTCCTGATGCTGGCCCTGTAGGGCGCACGCGCGGTACTACAGCTACATTTAAAGGGACAGTGCGCTGGTGATTGGTTTCACCGGGCGCTGATCCTATTTAAGTCCTGCCCTTTCCTCATAACCCTGCTGAATCGATAGTGCCCTGTGCCTAGAGAGGAAGCATTCCCTTGTATCGTATTACCGTTACGGTGTATCGAATCCTTCTCGACCACGAACTATTGCTGCCTGTCCTGACCTTCCTGACTGTCGCCGACTATGACCTTGCTTCATGATTTTGTACCACGCTGCACCTAGGCCGCCGCCACAAGCAAGTCACGTCAGGGGTAGTGACCTGGTAGTAATCCGCTGCAGCAAGTCCATCCCGCTTTGCGGCGGGCTCTGGTGAAAACCGGACCTACTTAGACTCCGCTCCCTGGCGTGGCTTACACCATCGCTTGTGGTGGTCCAGAGGATCCACTACCACTGACCGTTAACAGAGTCGTCCATGTTCTTGCTGCCAAAACAACCCCATTCAGATAAATGGAGCTGCTGTATCAAATTGGTTATTGGAAAATATTCGACTACTCCTTTCATTGCGTCCTGCATTGTTGTGTACAGGTATGTTGGGCAAAAGGTCTCTTTTCCACATCTCAATAGACATGATCCTGCGGGCAACAGAAGGGGGTAGGATAGACTGCTGCTATCTCATACTAATGCTAAGATCAGAGAAAACTCAGATCTCATCCATTTAAGCCCTTAGGCCATGTTCACACGGCTTAAAATGGGCCGTATTTCGGTCCGTAATTACGCGCCAAAGTGCACAAATTATGGCTGGAATCGGTCCCAGTCATTACGATAATCCACAGTTCTCATAGAGATCTATGGATTACGTCTCCTCTGCCTGCTCGGTGAATCCGCCGGGCGGGGAGATAAGTCACATGTGAATTACCAGCAGCGTATACGCGCCACTGGTAATGCAAGTCTATGGGCCGGCGAAGTGCCGGCCCCCCGCTCCCTGCCCCGCCACCGGCCACACGGTGTAATTACGTCCCGCAGTTAAGCCGTGTGAACATAGCCTTAAGAAACAAGTTCAATAGCGTTTGTGGTGCCTCTGCACTATCAGGGCTGACTGGATACTTCAAGACAGCACTGGTATTCTCACTACATAGGGCTCTGGTATGTCCTGCTAAATGCCTTTGGGTTTATATACACCGTTAGTAATGTACTCTTGTATAGAAAGATGTCCGCATGAATGAGAGGGTAAAAAAATCAATATCATAATTGCTGTTAAAAATTCATATAAACTAAATGGTTACCTGAAAATTATGTGTAAAACAAATGTGTCCATTGTGGGGAAAAATAATATCTCATATTGCTCCTTAGCCTTAAAAGTAGAGAAAGTTCTGGCTAACATAACAAGAGGAGGCAAAAACAACAACAAAAAAAAAATTCTTGGTCATTTAGGCTATAATTTATTACACCACATTGATTAGCTTCAAACATGTAGGCAAAGATAAATAAAGACTCTTACAAAACACACTGCTGTTCTGATTTTGCATTGTTTAGAAGATAAAGGAGATTTTATATACTGCTTGTATACACAAGTTTCTCTAGGTTACTAAACACCTCTCCCTGCTCTTCGGGGCTGTGGAGATGGTAAGCCGAAGCTCAGACTCCGCAACTCCTTCATACATGGCCCATATCTAAGTGATAACTTTACTGTAGTAAAATTGTAGCATCAGGCTTTTTATCACCTTATGATACAATAATCAAGCTATTTGGGTAGAACAGACACTGACAAGCAAAATGGTAACCATGTTTTAAACTTGTGACTTTCAGGCTCCATATCTCACCATCCACTACAGCTTAAAATGTGATGCTACCCTCATTTTGTAGACAATCATCTTGTCTATATTATACATAAATTTGACTTGCAACTATTTAGAATCAGTAGAAAAACGCGAGTCTTTGGTAAGGAAAACACGCACTCACCGGTAACAGCTGAATAATGTTGCACCTGGACTTCAGAGTAAAATCACTTGCATGGAGCGCACAGGTTCCTGGCCTCCGACCAAGGCTCCAGTAAATTTTAAGTATTTAGAATCTGCTTAGTTCTGCAGATTCTTTCCTGTAACTGCATTATTACAGTTTTTCTCCTAAAAATTGAAATGTTAATTTTTATTATTTTGTTAGTATTTGGTAAATAACCCATTGGCTTTCAGCACTGCCTGAATCCTTCTGGGCTCTGGATCAGATTCAAGCTGGTCTTGACCAAAATCTGTTCCCAGGTCTCTTCTACACGTTCAATGCTGGTGCAGACTGGTTGACTCACTTGGGTGTGAATACAGCTTTTTCTTCAACTCTACCCACAAGTGTTCGATTTTACAACAACTCTGACTCCCCCCAAAATGGACACTGACTCCACAGCCCTGCTGCTCTCTCTGCTCTGATTGTTCCAAGCAGTCCCTCTCTGACCTTGGTGAGTCACTCCCTGCTGAGGGTTATCAGTAACACAGGAGCTTGTGTATTCAAGTTAAAGGGGTTTTCTCTCCAGGCTGTTTCACGGAGTCACAACCAGTCTTATACCCGCTCTGTCTCCTCAGACTGTGGGTGGTAATTAGCATATTTAGCTTCTCTGTAACTAGTTGACAAGTGCAGGAAACTATCTTTAGTAAATGAAAGGTACATGTGCTGTGAGGATGCAAAATACTTGTTTATCTGTGAACTTGTTAGCGATACCCTGACTGAGCCGGCCATTCATGGTGATATCACTCCCTTCTTTCCGAGCTAGTTAGATAACAGATTTATGGTCAGGAAACCATAGCAACCAGTGTGCACTCAGAGCATATAAAATATCACTTATCTCCTGACTAAAGTAAAATCTATTGACCAATGTATTTAGAATAAGTCTTCAATTACCTGTCCCTTCATGTTGAAAGCTAATCTTTGTATTGCTAGAACCCCTTTAATGACAAGTTTTAACCCTTTAGAGCTCTGTAGCCTTGTGCACTATAGTCTACAAACCTCCAGCAGTCTTGTCATTGTAAGAGTATGTTCACACGATGTACTGTGGCACTTACAGTACATCGTGTGTTTCGGGAGCTCACGCTGATATGCGTGTACCCCCGCAGCGCGCGGCGGCGGCAGCCCGCCGGCCCCATAGACATGCATTAGTCACGCCGCAAATAATTGACATGTCACTTATCTCCCCGCGAGTACAATACGATCGTTTTGTACAAGCGGGGAGAGGAGGCGTAATCCATAGTTCTCTGAGAGCTATGGATTACCGTAATTATTGGCCGCATTTCGCTCGTATCAGAGCGCAGTACACTCCAAAATAAGCCTTGTGAACATACCCTAAGGCTATATCTATACAGCACTGGTTTTTGGCTGTAACCAGTGCCCCATAGACGGCAAGAGAAAATTAGTGCTGTAGTCTACACAGTACAGACTTTTTTTTCCTCTGGTTGGTTTTGAAATCCTCTGGATTCTGGCGGATTCCCGTTGGATTCCCATAGAGGCAATGTACTGGGCCAGCGGGAAATCCGAGAACCGACCGGGGTTTTTTAGGTGCAAACCCTGTCTGGGGGATTTTTTTGAGACATAGCCTCACAGGAATAGCTAGGAATAAAAAAAATCTGTGGGGGGGCCCCGTGAAACGCATGAGAACAACCCCTTTAATTAAAATTAATAGAATGTCTAGGCAATACATAAAATTATACTTGCTTACAATTCTTTAAACATATGCCTTTAAAAGCAACCTCTATATTTTATTAAAAAAACAAACAAAAAAACTCCAGATATTTAGTCTTGGTCCCCATTTTAAATTTTGTAAATTGTCTGTGGTCTATAAACTAAAAATTTTAGTTTTGGGGCAGCACGCACACCTAAGTATGCCTACTGCACATTTATTCAAACCTTTAGTTGCATAGATAAATTGATTTAAACCCTTTTTCTCCAAAAATAAACACCCAAAAAAAACCCCTAGGGCTTTTTTTTGGAAATTTCAGAGTTTGGCTGCTTAGTATGCTTTTATAAACCCACAATAATTAAAAAGTTGATTTTTTTGTTCAACAATAAATGTGTTTCTTTTTCATGGGAAAAAAAAAAGAATCCCCCAAAAAGAATCTTTCTGTCTTTAGGAGCAAAAATTTAAAATAAGACACTGTCTTTTTTTCGGGGAAACGGGGGTATTCTCTTTTTACCCAAAAAAAAAAAAAGTTATCCTTGTGTTATGAAATTTTACAAGTCCTCCTGCAATGAACAAGGGCACACATAAGAAAAATTTAAATAGATTTTCTTAAAGGCTAGTAAAACAAAGTTTTGTTTTTTATCATTTCTTACCTCAGAAATTTCCCGGTTAAATAATCAAAAACAAGCCCTTTTCCCTCCCGTGTTTTTGATTTTGGGGGCAACAAGTACAGGAAAAAAGAATTTAAAAGGAAAAAAATATGGCAACCAAAAAAATCTAAAACCCAGCTAGAAAAAAAAAACAATATGCCTTAAAAATTTGAAAAATTCGAAAAAAAAAAAAAAAAAGTAACATTAAAAAAAATTAATGTTTTAAAAAGTAACATTAAAAAAAAAAAAAAATTGACAGGAGTCAATGTTTGTGACAGAACTGTAAGAAGTCGACTGAAGGAAATGGGATTTACATATAGAGAAGTCAAATGGGAACCAGTAATAACACCTAAACAGAAGAAAAACGAGGCTACCATGGAGTGAAGCAATCATGGGGAAGGGGGATTGGATAAATGATACTTACTGATCGTCCCACGCATTGGGAAGATTATTGACTTTGAAACGTAAGAATGATTCCTGAAGAAAACAAATTCTTCTTTCCCAAATTTAAGATAGGGTAGGATGGCAAAATGTCCACGGGGGCATACAATCATTTCTCAAAATTAATGCACGGATATACCTACAAGTTTTGGACACTTTTCTAATGTATTTGATGGTAGGTTTGGAGATGATGCAATTTTTCAGGATGAAAGTACTCTCACAAAACCAAGCGCTTGAAGCTTTTCTTTAGGAGGCAATTAAATCAAACTGGGCAACAAACAGTCTGGACCTTATCAGTCTTAAAGGGGTTTTAGCACCATAGACTTTGATGGCATATTGCTAGAGCAGAGTGGAGAGCTAACCACGCTTGCACACGGTTCTCCATCCTGTTCTAAGGTAGTTTCAAGCAGAGCTGAAGACACCGCTTGGCTGTAGTAATAATAATAATAATAGTAATCATCTTTATTTATATTAACTAAGGCAGTTTCCGTGGAGTGTAGGGTGCGGAAAAACCCGATTCAGAGGGGCAAGAAAGAGTTAGCGAAGATAGCGGATTGGGAGAGTAGACCAAAGGGTTTCCCAAGGATTTTAGATAAGGGCAATTAGAGACTGGTCGATATTAGGCAAAGACTCCAGAGTGGGGGTTTTTTTGTAAAGGGTTTTAATGGCGTTTTTTTTAAGGAAAATGGGAAAATCCATGGGGAAAGAGGCGTCTTGGAACCCATAAAAAAAAAAGGAAGTTTTTTTGGGAGCGGTGGGCCTCCAGTCTGCCTTTCTTTCGGGAGCCCCCTTCCGGTATCCCAGGAATGCCCTCAAAAATCTATGGGTTTTCTAAACCCCTTTTAAGATATTCTATTGATGCAGAATGCTGTTTAGTATTAATGCTGTTCATGCCTCAAAGAATTCAGGACATCAATAAAGGCCATGGAAGCAAAAGTGTTTTTATTCTGTTTTACATACATAGATTGCAGGTTGTAAACCCTTAAGGACTGAGCCTTTCCTCTATCTTTACCCTTTTTTTCTCACTTAGTGATGATTGTTGTACTTAATCTCCTTTTCAGATTCACAGCCCACTGTAACTAATGGAGCTTTAGAGTAATAATAAGTAGAACATACAAGAAGAAGCTATAACATTAAAACCATTTCCCCAATGTTGGATAGGTCTCCCTTATACACCAAAACATCAACCCATCAAGCATAATCCACAAGACCTTGGGGTGTCCTGTATACCCGGGCACAAGTTTTAATCAGCAGATTCTATAAACACTATAAGTTGCTAGGTGGAACCTCCATGGATCAGACTTGCTGTTTAAGTGCATCTCATAGGTGCTCATTTGGATTGAGATATGGGGACTGTGGAGGCCAGGTCAACATCTTGAACTCTGTCCTGTTACTCAAACCATTTCCCCGGCATGTTTTTTGTGTTTTAAATACCATTGCCGTGTGGGGATGGGAGTTTGATCTACATCAATGTTTAGGCACATGGTTCATGTCAAAGTAACATCCACAGTAATGTCAGGACCCAAGGCTTCTTGGTGGAACATTGCCAAGAACATCGCATGCCCTCACCGGGGTTTACTTTTCCATAGGCTTCCGATGGGCCCAAACATCCCCCATGTATTGACCCCAAACCCCACCATTTTACTTGTGTCAACTGGGAAATGGGTTTATCCAACCCCGGGTTTCTTTCATTTCTCCAGGGCCACTTTGGGCATGCATTTCACTGTAAAGGGTAGTTCACCGGCTTAAAATGGGGCGTATCCGCCCCGTATTCCCCGTAGCGCTAAATAAGGGGGGAAAACGTCCCGTATTATGGGAAACCACAGTTTTCATAGAGAACTATGGATTACGCCTCCTCTCCCCGCTCGGACAATACAGCGAGTGGGGAGATAAGTGACATGTAATTTACTAGCGGCGAATACGCGCCTCTACTAATGAATGTCTATGGGTCGGCGAGCTCCGATCTGCTGTGCATGCAGGTTTATTGGTATATAGAGAGAAAGCAACATAGCTGCCAGATATCGGTGGTATCGCTTATATCTTGGGGGTAAACTGAAACCCAACATGTCCAGTTTTTGTTTCCGGTATCTGCAGATGTGAGGTAGGATTGTGTATGTGGCGGGCTTCATTGTGTCTATGAATGTGGCTGTAAGAATGAGCTATGGGCATTTACAATATGGAAACTTTTCTTTGCTTGATTTGGATTTGATGAAAACCAGGTTAATTAAAATCACTTTCATTACTTTCCAGGCAAAACCCAGAGAACACATTTGAAGTTTATGTAGAAGTTAGTCGCCCTGGAGAAAATGCATCTAAACAAGGTATTTGACTCTTTTTCTCTATACCGGCAGGGGTCTTCAAACTGCGGCCCTCCAGCTGTTGGGAAACTACAACTCCCATCATGCATTTATAGAATCTATAACAGTGGGCATGATGGGAGTTGTAGTTTCCCAACAGCTGGAGGGCCGCAGTTTGAAGACCCCTGCTATACCGGTCTGTTTTGGCTAGTTAACATCTCTGTTTCTGACATTACAGGCAGTCTTCGACTTACACCGTTCCGACCTACACCTGTCCCCTAGTTACAAACGGAGACTTATGGGGCATGCTGGCACTATAGTTCTATGTTCCACAGCAGATAGTAGCTGTGGAATGACAAGTTTCAGCATGCCACACCAGCACAAGATGTGAAAATGTGGTGAAATATTCTTAACCGGGACACAGACAGCAAAACAAATGTAAAAACCCTTCCCTGCACTATCCAAAGCTAAAAAAAAAAACAAAAAAAAAACTTTTTGGCTGGAGTTACATTTAATAAATATACCTGTTCCGACTTACATACATATTCAACTTAAGAACAAACTTACAGTCCCTATCCTGGACGTAACCCGGGGACTGCCTGTACTAGTACTTGGTTATAATGTTGTTGTAAATGAAATTGGTGGGAAATCACTGGCGTGTGGAAAGACGCTGGAAGCATGTGTACCCTGTGGGGAATGTATCCTGGCGCTTGAAGTTATTATTAATGCATAAGTCCCAGAAGAGTAGAAGTGATGTAACCCTTCCACAGCCACATTCTTTCATAGCATGAAAAGCCACTTTGTGAAATTGTGAAGGTAAAACTGCAGGTAAGTTAACTATTGCAGCCTGGCTCCATCCAAGACGAGCTGTGGTTTTCTGCAGACAGGTAAGGTCTGAGCATCCTGGGTTTTAGATCTTGAAGGGTTGAGAAACACACTTAATGATGTTATGGAGACTGGAGGTGGCCCTCTGGGTTTAGTGGAGTACCGTGGGGAGAATTGGCCAAGAGAAGCCTCCATGCTCTGCTTAGCAGCTGTAATAGACTAAGTGCCCTCATGTACTGTAGCTTCACCCCGCTTCCACACTTCTAAACCGTGCTTGTGCCGTTATCCTTCGGAAAGATCCTGTGGCTGTTGCATGTTGAGAATTTCAACATTGCCATTGCTCTTAATCTCTCACATTTATGCTTCTAAAATATAGAGTGTTTGCTGAATGGCTCAAATGTGCTGTTATAGATCTGCCATTCTTAGAAAACTCGTTTTTTTTTCTTCTTTTAAAGCGTGGCGGTCACTTCCCTTTGGAAAGCTCAGATCACGTATTCATTCCTCTCAGAAGATTTCTTCTGTTTTTTTTTTCTATGTTTTCTGATTTTTTTTTCTTAAGTTTAACTATTGTAATTTTCCATTCTGGCTTCTGTGTAAAGATCTTTTCCATCTAAAATCCAACTAATACCTGTCCTTAAAGGGGTTTTGCCAAGAAGTAAGTTCCTCACCTAACAGGCTGATACTCCCCTCTTGAGGCTTGAAAAAAGGGGTGTTGTGTTTCTGTTTAAAAAAAAAAAAAAACAAGTACCTCCTCTGTGATGTCATCGCACCACCTCCCATGCACGCTCCTGATACTCAGTCTCTGTACTTGAGCAAGCATTGGATAACTGGGATAACAGGGATAACTGTATTGTGCAGAAGCTATATGAGTTTTGTTTCTCCCTCTTATCTGCTCAGGAGAGGAGATAAGCTCCTAGCAGGCAAGGTTCTTTCATTTGTTCAAAAACAAAATCCCGGGAGGGGGGGGGGTAAACAGATTTGTGCATTTTTTTCTAGATAATTACTTACAACCAGTGGATTCTTATACAAAAGCACAGGATCTTTTCTCCCCATCCTTCAAAAACCCCGTTCATATTCCCTGCCATCGATAAAATGCAAACAACGCAAAAGCACCGGTCGTGGGCAATGTAAACTGTGAGGAAACTAAGGGGATTTACGCTGTACCTCACAGGGGTTTCCCTTTTTTAATACAAATTTTGAAAATGATTTAAAAAAACCCCTTTTTGGGGATCCGACGTAACATTTAACTGGAAAACCCCTTTAATTACCCGTTTATGATGTTAGTTGTTTTATTCAGATCTTGGGGACTACTAAAAGCAGTGAATGTGCCCGTTATAAAGCGTTACATTTATTTCCCACCATATTATGTGATGGTATTGGTTGGACCCCCATCAGTTATAACAGTTATAATGCTGTGGCATATCCTGCTTATCAGCTATAACATTGGGAGATGGAATACCCCTTTAATAAGTTAAATTGTCAGTGGTAATAAGTACTGCAGACTTGCAGTGTTGGGGTCCTGGTACTCCAGCTTCCTCCCTCACTCTGAAAACAAGCTGATAAGTTAAAGGGGTGTTCCAAAAGTTTAACAGGCTCTGTGTTCGTTAGAAAAAAAACCAAATCTTGCCTTTTAAACCTGCTTGTTCCAGCACTGTTGCCAGTCTCAGTGATCCTGGGCAATAACGTCACTATTCATTCTTCACATGCCCCTGCAGCTACTAACAAGCCACAGTGGTCTCTTGTTGGATGTACCACGTGTGGCCACTCCAGCCTGTGATTGGATGCAGGGTCACATGAAGATTGAATGGTGAAGTCATCGCCCAGGATCACCAAGACTGGCATCATCGCTGGAATGAGTGGGTTTAAAAAGTAAAGTATGATTTTTTTATTTTTTTTCTATCATCCCTAAATGACTGACAAACATTTTACACTTTAAGAACACCTCTTTAATTTGAATTGTTACCGATAAAGGGGACAGGGAGCAATGGGTAATGTCCATCCAAAACCCTTTGTGCTGTAAAAAAAAATTTTACAGAAAAAAGGGGACAAAAATTTTCTCAAAAAAAAAAAACGGAAACGGGGCCAACTCACAGCTCAAAGGCTCAATGAGACGAACCCACAAGAGGCAACACCCCCCCTTTCTACTTAGATAAAATACACAGGTTTTAAACTGATTTCTAACAGTAGCCCATACCTTTCACCACTAGGGGGAAACCAGACGCACATTAAATTGACACCAAATTTACACAGCGCAAAAAAGCCACAGTAAAAATACTTGGGGGACCACATAAATGCAAAAAAATAAACCCCTACGATAACCACTCACAAAGTTTTTTTTCAATATATCAAAAATGGGGGTCCCCTGGGATTCTAATTTCATATATTACAAACAAAACGGGCCCCGTAATTTTAAAAAAAGTGTGCTACACCATACTACCCACAGCCTGTTTTTTCCCTACTATTCGATTGGGCAGCCCCCCAGCAAATTTTTGGGGGGTCCCCAACCCCAACCCACAGACCCTCGCTCCCCCGTAAATTTTTGGGCAAAAAAAAATTCCCATATGGAAAAAAAATCAAATATGAGGTAAAAGGTTTTTACAGCGGCCCCCTATAAAGCAAGCCCCCCTCAAGGCTCCTCATTTTTTTTGCAATTCCCCCACACCAAAAATTTACAGGAAAAAAAGGATTTTCTGACCGGTAATTCCCCGTTTTAGTGCCGTCCCCACAGGGCCCTGGGGGGGGGGGGGCTTTTCTCTGCAATGAAACGAAAGAGAACCGTCCCCTTTTCCCATTGGGTATGTTTCAATTCCCCTCCGAAAACCGGGCGGAAGAATGTGCCCTGTTCAATGTTTTTTTTTGGGGGGGGGGTTTGGGTTTTCCATAGAAACCCGTTGTGCCATTTGTGGCCCCGGTTTTTCAGACGGGCGGGGAAAACCCCAAACCGCTGAAAAAAATGTCCACAATCCCGTGCCGTGGGGACAAGGCCTAACTCGTAAATTGAGAACGTTAAATGATTTCACATTAAAGGATTAACCGGGCACTGATGGCAATCAAAGATTTTTTCGCCTAAAGGTGATAATTTGATAGCAAAACTCCTGTAGCTTCAATCTCTCATCTTGCTTTTAATGAAAGTAGGGAGTGGCAGTAGCTTGAAACTCCTCTTACTGGAGCTGTGCTGACATTCCCACAATCCCCCCCCCATGGAGGCAGGCAGAGGCTGGGGGGTCACCCGGGAACAGGACCCTATCTGGTCATAGACACCCATAAATTTTTTTGGGAAAAAGTTTCTATAGGGGTTTTTTGGGTTTCTTTTAAGGGGTATAACAAAAAATTTGCAGCACTGTTTTAATTATGAGGTAAAGGATGTGTAGGGCATTCTATTCCATTACTAGTTCAGAGGGAATAGTTAGGGTATGTTCACATGTCAGATTTATCCGCACAATAAAATCCAGTGCAAAATTCACCTCTAAAATCCACACCCTTTTTATGTGACTTGATAATGTAGATTCGAATTTTGACAATTTTTTTAGGCTTACTATCCCCATTTTAATGGGACTAATTCATATCTTGCTACCCAATATGGAATCCAAGCAGAATAAGTATTCCTTTTTTTTTTCCTTTATTGAATTCTAGATTGGAAAAAATCTGTGCCATAGTTCACGAGGGGCATAATGGCTCAGATTTCTCATTTAAAGTAATAGGATGAAAATGTTGATGCATAATTCAACACATGATCTGATGTTGAATTCTGCATCAAAATTTTCACCCAACAACAACAAATGTGGACATACCCCTACACTGATTTATACTAATGAAACGGGGACATTGCATTTGGCAGATAGTTCTTCCATTTTCTTTGGTATTGAAAAATGATGTGTTTTTTACCCCCATGTGCAGTATAGGTTTATTCTCACCTAGGCCTTGGTGGCCAGTTTTATCTTCTTTATATGTCCTGAGTGTTTTCATGCTTAAGATCCTAGGGAGTGGCGGTTAAGTAATTGGTGTTTAGTATCATAGACGGGAACGGATGACTACTTGCTGGTATCGGAGCAGACCCCCACCACATGATGATACTTTTCTATTGATGTAATGGGGCGGACAAGACAATTGGAAATTGATGGAATTGCTGCATTAAGGTCCAAGTCAAACTGGCCACGAAGGAGTTATTACAACCCTTCCATTCATGCAGGGTTGAGGATTAGAAAGGGAAATGCAGCTTATGTGTCAAGACAAAGCTTGTAAAAGGTTCTTTCACAAACTCCACCACACGTTTTCTCCCTTCCCTCCAAAACATCCTGCTTTGTTAAAATGAGAGATGAATCTCTTCCACTGAAATCTATTAACTCCAGAGCAGTTCATCATTGTTTGAGGGCAAAGGACCCCATTAGCATCTGAAAGACTCGCGCTTCCCATAATTTTGTTCCTACAGGAGTCTGGGAGCGGTTGAAGTACTTCCGTCTTTACTCTACTATTTGGTTTGTGTGCATGGCTTTCTGAAGCTTGTGAAGATCACAATCGTGGGCCGCAGCTTAATTCTTTTGTATGGCTTTTTCACAATTATTACATTCGACAAGGAATTTATATCATGTTTTCACTTTCTGCTTATAATGAAATAAGAGCATTTGCTTTTTATTTTTCACCATTTACGATAGAAGTTAACACCATACAGACGAACAGTAGGATTCATTTGTCTAGAAGACGGTTTTATTTTATATTGCTATATTTTTTTGTTATATTATATGTTATATTTTGTTATGTTATATTTCCTATTATTCGTCTAACTCCGATGGTATCATTCTGTCATTCAGTTCTGTACATTGTAATGATATGTATTAAAACTATTAATATTTTTATAGTTATTTTATATATGAGGCACAGCGACCGCGGGTAGTCGCATGTTTCTGACACTAGAGAGTATGCAGCCGGAGACCTGCTGCAGATGTGCCACCGAGGACCTGGTCTCGGTGGGGAAAAGCCACTTATAGTGTGTCAGTAATGATATACTACTGATACTTACAGTAGCGGCTAGAATAGCTGCAAGGCAGCTATGTATGGGATGGCTTTTATGGGACAGCCATAATGTTGGGTGGGTGGCTGTCCCTGTGTTTCAGGCCAGGATTTGGACACGTCCCTGGAGACCTATTAAAGGCCTCCTACTCTAGGTGTTCAGGGGGCAAGGTTGCTGCCAGAACCTGGAGCAGCAGTTGAGCTGGAGAGAAGCTCTGGCCCCAGGATGCTCGAAAGAAGCCTAACGCTATATTGAGGGTATGTTTGTAAAAGCTTTCGATAACCGCAAAAAATTCCAAAATCTTTCAAATTTTTGCACAAAAAATTGCTAATTTTGTACACTGTAAGACTTGCATAAATGGCATAATAAATTCCCTTTAGACTTGGCCCTGGGGAAAACACCAACCAAGGACACTATCTGCATGGCCTATGTATGTTCTTCCCGTGTCTACATGGGTTTTTTTCAGCACTCCAGTTTTCTATCACAGCTCCAATGCAGAACTTTGTATTACCAAGAACTTCAGGAAACCTTGAGTAGTCCAGTTCTGTCCTAGTTGGCAAGAAGAGGGGGCAGGTAAAAGAGTAATATGACGTTGAGATCAGAGTACCAACAGAGCTTATTTGTAACCTCGGAGACACTTGTAGTTCTGGATAGGGACGATATACACAAAACAGCAGGAGATTTTTAATTATTGAAGTTATTGCAGAGTTACACTTAGTTTTTATCATGGATGTTTTGGAACAATAAAATATAAGATTAATTGTAAAAAAAAAAAAAGTGCTCAGAATCTTAAAACCTTATTTTCAGTGCCTTCTAATTTTTATTTATTTAAAAAAAAGAAAATCCAGAAAAACACTCGGTGGACTTAAAAAATCAACACAGAAGTCATGGTCAGATTTAGACTTGGGGCCTTATGTATAAAAACCGTCTAGTAGTAATACTGTGGGTTATAGCTTCTATTTGATTTTATATATTTGTTTGGAAAAATGAAAGCTCTGATGGGTTGCTATAGGCAACAAAGGCCGTCTTACTGCTAGACAGTTTTCATTCATAAGGCCCTTGGTGACCACATAATTACATTCTTCTGCCTGAAATTCTGAATGACTAAATGTTGCTGAGAATGTTCTGCCTCGGATGAATCATCTGAAGGGACCAGTTGTTGAGAATGTTCTGCCCCGCATGAATCATCTGAAGGTACCAGTTGCTGAGAATGTTCTGCCTCGGATGAATCGTCTGGAGGCACCAGTTGATGAGCATGTTCTACCCTGGATGAATCATCTGAAGGTACCAGTTGCTGAGAATGTTCTGCCTCGGATGAATCGTCTGGAGGCACCAGTTGATGAGCATGTTCTACCCTGGATGAATCATCTGAAGGTACCAGTTGCTGAGAATGTTCTGCCTCGGATGAATCATCTGAAGGTACCAGTTGCTGAGAATGTTCTGCCCCGGATGAATCGTCTGGAGGTACCAGTTGCTGAGAATGTTCTGCCTCGGATGAATCGTCTGGAGGCACCAGTTGCTGAGAATGTTTCTGCCCTCGGAATGAATACGTGTGAGGTACCAGTTGCTGAGAATGTTCTGCCCCGGATGAATCATCTGGAGGTACCAGTTTCTGAGAATGTTCTGCCCCGGATGAATCGTCTGGAGGTACCAGTTGTTGAGAATGTTCTGCCTCGGATGAATAAACTGAAGGTACCAGTTGTTGAGAATGTTCTACCCCGGATGAATCGTCTGGAGGCACCAGTTGCTGAGAATGTTGTGCCCCGGATGAATCGTCTGGAGTTACCAGTTGCTGAGAATGTTGTGCTCCGGATGAATCGTCTGGAGGTACCAGTTGCTGAGAATGTTGTGCCCCGGATGAATCGTCTGGAGGTACCAGTTGCTGAGAATGTTCTGCCCCGGATGAATCGTCTAGAGGTACCAGTTGTTGAGAATGTTCTGC
This sequence comes from Phyllomedusa bahiana, assembly GCA_025379985.1. NCBI lineage: Eukaryota > Metazoa > Chordata > Amphibia > Anura > Hylidae > Phyllomedusa > Phyllomedusa bahiana. Next base: position 15,010 of record JAODAL010016674.1, on the reverse strand, counting down.
CTCGGATGAATCGTGTGGAGGTACCAGTTGCTGAGAATGTTCTGCCCCGGATGAATCATCTGGAGGTACCAGTTTCTGAGAATGTTCTGCCCCGGATGAATCGTCTGGAGGTACCAGTTGTTGAGAATGTTCTGCCTCGGATGAATAAACTGAAGGTACCAGTTGATGAGAATGTTCTGCACCGGATGAATCGTCTGGAGGCACCAGTTGCTGAGAATGTTGTGCCCCGGATGAATCGTCTGGAGTTACCAGTTGCTGAGAATGTTGTGCTCCGGATGAATCGTCTGGAGGTACCAGTTGTTGAGCATGTTGTGCCCCGGATGTATCGTCTGGAGGTACCAGTTGGTGAGAATGTTCTACCCCGGATGAATCGTCTGGAGGCACCAGTTGCTGAGAATGTTGTGCCCCGGATGACTCGTCTGGAGGTACCAGTTGCTGAGAATGTTGTGCCCCGGATGAATCGTCTGGAGGTACCTGTTGCTGAGAATGTTGTGCCCCGGATGAATCGTCTGGAGGTACCGGTTGCTGAGAATGTTGTGCCCCGGATGAATCGTCTGGAGGTACCAGTTGCTGAGAATGTTGTGCCCCGGATGAATCGTCTGGAGGTACCGGTTGGTGAGAATGTTGTGCCCCGGATGAATCGTCTGGAGGTACCGGTTGTTGAGAATGTTCTGCCACGGATGAATCGTCTGGAGGTACCGGTTGCTTAGAATGTTCTGCCCCGGATGAATCGTCTGGAGGTACCAACTTTTCTTTTGATAGATTAAAGGGGTGTTCAGACAGCAGAAAATGCTTGTTAGTCTGTCAGGGAATGTTGGAAAAAAGAAAAGAAGAAGCAGATTTACTTCCCAGGCGCTGTTGGTCCACGCACGTGACCGTTGCGGCATGTGATTGGCTGCACCTGTCATTTGAAGGATGGGCGTTCAAAGCTGGGATGACCGGGACGGCTGCGGCCATGGAGCGCCAGCATCCAGGAGGTAAGTATGCTTCTTCTCTTTTATTTTCCGTCACTCCCCAACAGACTAACAAGCACTGTCTACCATAAAAAAAACCCTTTAAGTGATCGCACATTATGTGAATCTAACAAAATAAATATTTTCCCATCAAATGAGCTACGACGACCAAACTGAATCCGCACAATTGTTAGATTTCTGTGACATTGTAGACCCCAATGACTTCTAATGGTGCCGCTCTTATAACCTGGCCATAGCCAGAGCATGCAGAAGGGAGGATATTAATACAATGGTGACCGTATAAGATTCCTTTTTGTTTGAACATCTTGTAGAACACATTTTGGTCCAGTATTCAGGCCTTGATCGGGTACAATTAACCTAGGGGGTTCAAGTATTGAATAGACTGTTCCCCTGGGGTTCTCTAAGCGGGAATTGGAAAGATATACTGAAGGGTCATACTTGTAGTTCATGGGTACAGTGTAATTGGGTGTATTGGTCGGATTACTATATTTAAAGAGTACTTGTGAAATCTATTGGGATGTCCTGTTTAAAATATTCTTCTGTGAATTGTGAAGTAAAAATTCTGCAGCACATTCTCCTATAATGCTAAGTTCACACGGCTAATTGCAGTCGCCCCCAAAATTTTTCGCCCGATTTTTAAGCGGGGGGGGGGGGGGTCGCGTGGGGCCCCCATGAAAAATGACATTCACTTCCTCCTCCCGCGTCGTATTGTACTCCCGGGGAGGAGCATAACGGGGATTATGTAATGTGTGGGCACTTTTCTTCGTATAAAGACGCAGTACCCGCAAAATCGCGGGGATGCTCCCCAATTTAACCCTGTGAACATAGCCTTACTGTGTTGCGCTTTTCCTCTTTTTTTCTCCTAAAAAAATTTTTACTGAAGAGTCAGATGGGTCACCGCTCCAGTTCTTAGAGGGGGGTTCCTGGCCCACAGTAAGGGCTTGTTCACAGGCTTTTTTTAACTCCATGTTAACACCCTTTTTTTAGATCCCCTCTGGAACCGACGGGAGACCCAAGACGGATCTACCGTTTAGCATTTTTATCACGGGGGGGCTAAAAGGGAACAGCAGCAGCGTTCACATGAAGATCGCCGCGCTGCCCTTTCGGCCGTCGGGTCTGTCTTTGAAAGAATTGACATCAATTCTTTCAAAGATGGGCCACAGGCAGGGGGGGAAACCACAGGGGCATCTGTCATGTAAACCCGGGCAGCTGTCTGTCATTGCGGGCAGGGATAAACCACTGTTTAAAGGGCTTTGTTACAGGGCTTAAAAAGGGGACTATCCGCCCCGAATTTTGGGGCCCTGGGTCCTGCGGGTTTAAATAAGGGGGGGTTCTCCCAGTCATTATGGAATCCCAGGTTCTCAAAAAACCCCCCCGCCACCGTCACATCGTAATTGGGGCGAAATACTTCCCCAATACTGCCGTGTGAACATCCCTTTAAATTGTTAGATGCGTCCCCGGGGCCATCCGTCGGTCCCCCGAGGCATCTACAAAGCTTTTTTCATACGGGGGAAAAAACCCTGTGAACAACCCCTTTACTCTGCCAAACTGTTTTGGAAAATTCAGATTTTGTCCCCCCATTTGGAAACACCCAGTTGACATATTCAGTAATACATTTCTAGGAGCAACAACACAGAATTATAAGAGAATACGCCCCTGAACTGCTCATTCACTGGGAACACAGAAAATGACTAAACAGATATGTGAGATGTTTCCAGGTCCTCTTAAAATACTTTTTAAACCCCCAAAAAATTTTCTAAAATAGACCATTAGGGATTTCCACAGGTCGTTTAAAAGGGCTTCCCTTTAACCATTGTTTTTTTTTTTTTTCTCACAACCAACCCAAAAAAAAGGGTGTTTAATCCCCCTAGTTTCGGGGATCAATGGGTGGTCCCCCCATAGTGCAGGCATCCTCAAACTGCGGCCCCCAGCTGTTGGGGGAAAATACAACTCCCAAACATTCCCCTAATTTTGCTTAAAAAAATCAGATGGAGTTGTAGTTTCCCAACACTGGAGGGCCCCCCCTTTTTGGGGGATGTGGCATATGTGCATAGATGTTCCATTTTCCCCCAAACATAGTAACTTTTTGCCACTCTTTAAGGTGCCCAATAAGCCACCCTTGGCTCTTTACACAGAGCACCCTGATAGGGTCTTCAAAAACCATGTACCAAAGTCTAGCGAGAAGTATAATCTTCTGGGGGAAGCTTTTATTACTGTATGTGGACAAGCATTTCTTGGATTAAAAGAGATAATTTTTTAATTATTCTAAACTGATGTTTATCTTTGCCCGTGATGTGAATTGTGCTTTAGAATTTCTGAAACCAAAGGACCATTTCACAAAGTGTCCTGTGAACATCCTCCAAGCAGTCGTCCGGTTGTCGTGGTCCATGTTCCTCCTTCCAAAATGTGTTGGAAGTGTCATGAAGAATGAGCACACAAGCTACAATCCCTCCTTGCATCTTCATAAAGAAGCCCTCTTTCGTGTTGATTTATCTTCTCCCTTTCTTCTTTCCAGGCCTGACATCCTCATCAAGTTCACAGTAGGTTTGCTTTGTTTGCTTTATGTTCAACGCTTGATAAGACTTTTTTTTTTTTGCCCCATTGTTTTTTGAAGCAAGGACAAGACTTGCCAGAGTCTGGTGACGGTTTTGTAAAGCCACAATACGGTCATTGTCCACCGTTGAATAATTGTGGCTGCTTTTTGTGCTACCAGAACTAAGGCATTGGCTGTGAACGAATTCCTTCTTAGCGTGAAAGGGGACTAATCCATGTAAATACAGAAGAAAAATAAAGCTATACAGAAAAAGGGAAAGGCTGCTAAGCAGGAGGGCACAGGTCAGCAATTTAACCTTTAACCTAACAAATAAGAAGCATGAATTGGTTTACAAAGGGGAGCTTCTGTGATCTGTCAGGATTTCTATTGAGGACATGGCAAGAAGGGACAACTGACAGACACTGCCTTTTAACTGCAAGTAAAACTTAGTAGTTGGTAAAACTCTGCCAGTGAATAAAAGCTAAAATTGGAGATCTCTCTGGTTGTACAGTAAATCATAGGTGAACTGCATTTTATTGTAGAGAAATGAAAGCTCTACATCCAAGGGGACTGGAACAGTGGAGGCAGAGTAGTATACTGGCATTGCTGCAATGTTTCCCTGTTGGATACAAGGTCACAGACGACCTTGAAATCGTCACACAAAGTCCGACTATTTTAGGGTAAGTTCACTTCGGACTTTTCCTATTAGAAAGCTCCGGCATGTAATCCCCGCCAGAAATCCGAGGTATTTTTACTTTATATAGGCGGGATTCGGCTCCGATTTGGAAATGGGGTAGCCTCATTTAAAGTGGTTTTGCCACGATGTAATGTTGACGTGGGATCTTCCAAAATGGGTATTTAATCACTTTTCTAAATATATGTGGTTACAAAAGTAAGCCCCTGAGAGCTACAGCATTTTCGAGTCCCCCTTAGTTTCCCGCGGTTTTTCATTGACATACCAGGAGCTGATCTGGCCACGCTTGCGTGTTTGTACTTCTTATCTGATGACAGGGAACATGAAATAGCTTGCAAGGGGCCGGGGAGAAAAATGCAGTGTATGAGGGTGTCTGCTGTATAGAGAATACACTGGTTGTAATGTAATTATTTGAGTAAACTTTGCAGACCCTCTCTGCTCACCCCCCCTCCCTCTCCACGTGACTCGGCATGCTTTGTTTATCTTCTCTCCTGAGCAGATAAGAGGTAATGAACTCACTTTGTGGCAAAACCCCTTTAAGTGGGGCTCATCCATGTCACTCCTTCCAAAGTGGAGTCCAAGAAGGATTCACTTCAAAGGCTATGTTCACACAGCGTAATTGCGGGATGTACAGTACGCCCTGCAATTACGCCGGGTGTTTGGGAGTCGCGCTGATCAGCACGTACTCCAGCGGCCCCTTAGACTGTCATTACTCACGGCGCGTAAGCGTAAGTATTGTACGCCCAGGGAGAGGAAGCGTAATCCATAGTTCTCTGAGAACTATGGTTTACCGTAATTTCATCTCACTCGTATTAGAGCGCAAATACGACGCAAAATGCGCGCCAAAATTTGCCCGTGTAAACATACTCAAAGAATCAATATTTCCATTCCCCCCTTCTTTTTTTTTTTTTTTTTTTTTTCTTTCTCGCATCGCAGATTTGATATCTGGGATGTTGAAAATCGACACTGTGGTTCACAATGTGAACTGCAGGGTGGACTGGTAATTCAAATGGATAGTAGTCAGAGTACATGAGGATTTTAATGTGGAATCGGATGCGGCTTTTGCATTGCATTCATCAAATCCATTGTATGAACTTACCCTTACATTTTTTGCATTTGTCATAGGGTCACCTGCTATCTCTATTCCACTTGAACATGGCAAATGTTGTTTGTGGCTCTAGTTTTAGAGGTTTTGCTTTACATTTTTTTTTCTGGCTCTGCACGACCAACAGCTCAATGCAAAGCCTACAATGACAACTATCTGTCCTTCACGGAAAGGGAATCATTTAAAACCCTGCTGCAGTGTTGTGGAAGGTCAAGTAAAAACACAATTTTAAACAGCAGCAGGTCGATGAGATCTGTTATCATAGTGAGGTATCTGGCACTTTTCTAGTGATGTTCTCTGGAGCAATAGAATTGCTAGATTTGTCGTGACTGTCCACTTTGGTAAGTAATGCACTATCAGCGTTGCAGTATAAAGAACCCCCTTTGTACTCTATTAAATTATATTGAAATATGTAATATTGGAATATGTTTTAAGTGTTGATACCATTGTCTTCTGTTAAACTGTTCAAAAATGTAGTGGTTTCTTCGTTCTGTTTCTGAGTTGGTAATATGGTTACCATTAAAGATCTATCAACCCTCCTGACATAGCTGCTTAAAAGGGTTCCCCCCCCCTCCAATATGGATATTTATCACCTATCCCAAGGATAGGAGGAGGCACCGCTATTTGGAACGCGCACTGCAATCACACAGTGATAAAGCCTCTTAATGGAGTATGCACGCTGCTTCTCACTTCAGTCTATGGGACTGACAAAAATAGATAGCAGCAGTCCCATAGACTTTGAATGGAGCAGCAGTGCACATATTGTACTTGTCCACTGCTCCATTTAAAGGATTTCTCACTGCAATCAGAAAGAACAGGGGACTCGGTTCTAGTGGTCATTGGGAATCACCGTGGTGGGACCCTTAGAGAACTGACATTTATCACCCAATCTCTGGAGAAGTAATATTTGTTTAAAATGGGAGAACCTCTTTGAAGGGTAATCGACACATGGTTTATGCTGCTCTATCTAAGAGCATGATGTGATAGAGGAGAGAAGCTGAGCTCTGTGATATATAGGATTATATAGTAGAGGAGAGAAACAGCTCTGGGATATATAGAGTTATATGATAAAGGAGAGAAGCTGAGCTCTGTATATATAGGGTTATATGGTAGAGGAGAGAAGCTGAGCTCTGTGATATAAAAAAGGGTTATTGATAGAGGAGAGAAGCTGAGCTCTGTGATATATAGGGTTATTTGATAGGGGAAGAGAAGCTGTAAAATGCACTTATTATTTTTAGCAGTAAAAGTAGAAATATAATGGGGATTTTCAAGAGACAGTCTTGCTTACTCTGCCCAGATGCAGTGATACAGCATTCCCTATCAGAGCGTGTGCAGAGAAAACTGTCAATCACTGTATCTGGGTGGGATAACTAGTACTTTGTTTGCTTTTCCTTTACTTTTTACTCAGAAATCCTGCCAAAAATTATATAAAGCTTTATATCCCAGAGGTCAGCTTTTTCTCTGTTTATCGTATCTTGGTCTGTTTCACTTTAATTTTTGTATTTACAGTATAAGAATTCTGGAGCAGCTTTACTTAAAGGGGATGTATCGCTTCATCAGTTCGTGTGTTTCATTTTGCTCTGTTTCTCAGCTCTTCATATCCAGGGCCCTTTCTTCCCCTCCCAGCTGGGTGTGTCTTAACTGAAGGGGGATGACCTCATCCCCTCCCTTCACTGTTCATGCTCGCTCCCGAGTCAGTGTGTTTCCCCCCCCCCCCCTCTCTGTTTGAGTCCACATGTCACTGTCCTCTCTCTATGCAGTCTTATTTTGTGAGAGCTGTTTGTTTACATACCACAGGCCTGCATTCAGTCTAGACAGTCTTCTATGAACTCAGAGCACTGATCTCTTCTCCTCTCACAGCTGGAGGTTTGTTGCAGTTGAATCCAGTCTTCTATGAACTCATTCAGAGCAGCACAGATCTGTCTCCTTTCTATGTTTACACACAGCAGCATTAGGCACCGAGCACAATTCTGCTGTTTTCGGATTGTAGAAGCAGTTGCAGTGTTACTATGGAGCTGCTGGCTGTGCAGAGTGAAATTGTTGCCGGCCCCTTATTCTGAGTGAGAGAGGCAGGAATGCGCGCTCCCGTGACTATGACCGACCAGGGGCCAGACAGAATGTAAATAAGTAGAGGCGGCAGCCAATGAAATGAAAGGAGGGTGGAATCCCGATCCGGCAATGGGGAACAGTGTTTTACAGAGAACGAAGGTAAGTGAATCTGTTAAAACAAGACGGCTTTGACAATCCCTTCCAATTGAAGTGTTGCTTGTTTTCACTGTCCCCTTATTCTGAAGACCATTTAATGTAATGATACAACCCCTTTAAGTCTGCATTGTTATTCCTCTCGGAAATTAATAAGTTGACAACTGGGTGTTACTCTCTTGTGTGTTTGTGCAAAGTGACTGACACTGACTGATTGGACCATGTCCGTGTGTGTATAGGGATGCCCCCAACTTGTAGCACCTAGTTGTCAATTTACCTCTAGATTTCTATAGTGAGTAACAGGAGTCCTCTTTAAAGTTCCCTGAAAGGATAGGATCCCTGATGATCCTATTCAGACTACTCAGCTGGGCCTGTAAGGTAATTGGCTTGGATGATCTCCTATAGGCAGTGGTTTGCAAGCATTCAGCCTGTGCAAAGACAAATATTGCTTGTTCTTATTGTTGCTGTCATGAAAACTGAAGGCATAAAAGAGATGTTCCTGATTTCCTACTCACTGGGCGCTTCTGAGACTTGGAGCAAATTTGGAGGTTTCCATGAACCCTGCCAGTATGGAACTATCACCAAATCCAAGCTTTGGAGAACAATTTTATATCATTCTTCCATTGTTTCAACGAAAATATCAAGTAAAGAAAACATTCATTATTTTGTTGCAATGTTGGGTAAAAAATTTTTTTTTTTGGGTTTCTGAGCCTCTGACTTTTATGGTTGAAAGACCCCAATGAAGCTTTCATCTTTAAAATATAACTTAATTTTGGCTGATTTCCCTGAATCAAATTTTCCTTCTTTTTCTCAAACCCCCAAAAGAAACCCCTCTCCCCCTCAGAGTGCGCTATTATTTTCGGCATCCCATGTGCTCATGAATGTATAAAGTGATAGCTGGGTAGTGTCCACCATCCAGTATCAATGGAGTATGACCGTTTCAGAGCAGCTCAAGCAGCGTTGGTGTTGAAGACTATATCACAAGGTCACACTTTATTCTTGCAGTGGCCTGGATCCAGTCTGCAGCAATGTTTTGCCAAGTTTACCCATGTGCATGGCAGAAGTTTTAAAAGGAAACCTGTCAGGTGGCTAATGCTGCCCTGTGTGATAGAGGGAAAGAAACTGAGCTCTGTAATATATGAGGTTATTTAATTTGCAGCAGGATTTCTGAGTAAAAAGCAGAGAAAAAACAAAACAAAGTGAAAATACTGCTTACCCCACTCATTCAGGGGGTTGGACCCTTTGCTCTGATACAAAAACAGAGTAGGGAAATTGCATCACTGTTTAATTCCCCTTTAAAAGGGAAAAAAAATGTGAAAGAAAATGACCCTTTTTTAAATTTATGTTTTTTTTGTGAAAAACCCTTTTTGAAGAATTTTTTTGGTTTCTTTTTTTTTTTTTTTTTTTTTTTTTTTTTTTTTTTTAACCTATTCAGTATCATCATCTTATGAAAATCTTAAACCTGTAGTTCTTCTTTGGCCCTAGGGGTTATATATTTCTGAAAATTCCTGTTCTAATAAAAACTTTTCGAGTCTTCTATTTTTCCAATTACAATGAAAGGTGACAGCAATGTGTATAGATAACACCGGATCCACCAGTCACATTAGGATATATTCATAGCTCACCCTCTCGCCTGCCCTGCACAGCAACTTCTTCATAACTCTCCTATAGAAGTCAATTGGTCTTCTGTGCACAAGCTCCTATGCCCAGAAGGGGCCCCTTTTAAGGGAGCGGGCCCCAAACCTTTTTTTTACCCGGGGGGTTTGATGCATGACAATTTTTCCACGGCCCCGTGGGGAGGGGCTTTGGGGCGTGGTTATTATGGCCGTGGTTATGGGGGATTTGGGTTTAGAATCACACACAAAAAAAAAACCCCCAATAAAGGGAAATACTTTTTGCCCATTTGGGGGATCGAAATGGGGTAACCAGTATTTTAAAAACGGGAAAGGACGGTTTGGGAGCTCGGTGGGTCACTATTTTTTTAAAAAGGAGTTGTTTTCCCTTCAGGGGTTTTCAGAAAATTGCTTTGAAAAATCCCTCTGTCACATTCCTTGGTTTTTCAGACGGGGGACTCTTTTGGGCTTTTTAATTCCTTGCTTGTACTCCATGCTGTGCTGTGCTTTTTTCTGGTTTGTTTTTATATTTAAAAATAAAAAAGTTGAGTTTCCTCAATTTTACTTAAAACAAAATTCTTTTCTGATCCCCAAAACAAAAGCCCAATTTTCGGGGTTTTTTATTTTATTTTTAAACCCAAAAATAAAAGCTTTTTTTTGTTCTGAGTAAAAAACCAAAAAAAAAACACCGGGGGCCCCTTGACCTGGGGGGTGATTGGGAACTTAAACTTCCCGGGTTACTCATAAACAAACACTTGGGGAAAATTGGGTTTACAGGCCCTGTTACTGGGGGGAACTGAATGGCCCAGGGAGGTCTTTAAATTCATTTGAAATTCCTTGGGGGAAAAAAGGGGAAACAAAGAAACATATTTGGAAAATGTCTTTTTTTTGTGTTTCCCCCAATTTTTAAAAAGCTTTTCTTTGAAACGGACAAACCCCTTTAATAATGCGACCCACGAGCTGTAATCAGTCTGCATTAAATAGGGGGCCGCTCTGTGGGCCCACTTTTATACTGTAAAAAATTATACAAATGTAATCAGCCTGTATTATAGGGGGGGGGTTTTGGGGGCCCCCCCTTAATAAAAAATTTTAAATATGGGCCCCCCATTTGTAAAAAATAAATAGCTGCCCCCAGTAATGTTTTAGTGATACAAGCTCCCCCATTTATGAAAGTGATCATCCCCGCCCCAGAAAGTGATAGTGTTTACTTTGTTTCCCCCCAGTAGTGATATGAAAATTTACTGCCCCCATTTTGTTGATAGTGAACAAAGCTGCCCCCATGTAAATAGGGGTTTACATAGCTGCCCCCATTAGTGATAGTGTTACATAGCGGCCCCCAGTAGTGATAGTGTTTCATAGCTGCCCCCGTAGTATAAAAGTGCCCCCGGGAATAAATACAAAAGCTCCCCCAGTAGTGATAGTTTTTTCATAGTGCCCTTACGGGAAACATAGCTCCCAACAAAAACTGATAGTGATACAACCTCCCCAAGTAGTGGATAGTGTTTACTTAGCCCCACAAAAAAAGTGTTTGTAAAATATATAGCTGCCACAGAAATGTTTGTGTTTCAAAGCGGGCCACGTATGATTTGATACTTTCTCCACATTTGGATACATAGCGCACAGTAATGTTTGGGATCCCATAGCGGGCCAAAATTAGGGGATACTTAGTGCCACTTTAGTTATACTTAGTTTGCCACTTTATTTAAATAGTGAACATAGCTCCCCCCAGTTTTTGGTTTAGTGTACATAGTGCCACAGTATGATATGTTCCCCAATAGTGCCACAGTTTTTGTTTGGGGGAAACATAGCTGCCACAGTAGTGTTTGTGATACATACTGCCACAGTATGATATTTGATACATAGCTGCCCCAAAGTAGTGATATTGATACATAGCTGCCGAAAAGTAGTGTAATAGCGCCCCCAGTATTTTTTGTGATTAAAACTGCCCCTTTTAAGTGATACATACCCTGCCGCCGTAGTAAATGAAATTTAGCTCCCACATAGTGATATAAACCTACTGCCACTTAGGAAAAGTGAAACATAGCTGCCGCCGTATGTTTACGGGCTGCTCCCAGTAGTGTTTAGTGTTTCTTTCGGGCCCCCAGTAGTTTTTAGTGATACTTTACTGCCCCGCCGAATTTGATAGGGGATACTTACTCCCGCCATTTGTGATGTGAACTTAGCGCCGCCTTTTTGGGAATTTGTACTTTAACTCAACAGTTAGGATACCGTTTTTTTCCCCGATATTTAAAGACCCCCCCGATAAAAAAGACGTACGGGGGTTTTAGGGGGGTTTGACTAATGTAAGCCCGTACCCCGAAAGTAAAGGGTATTAAACTGTACTTTTTGTCTGTGCTGGGGCGCAAAGGGATGGCCCCGGGCGCCGACGGGACGCTTCAGCTATATGCGGTCCTCAGGGGGGGCGCATATTAGCTAAATTTCCCGAGTACGGGCACAGTGCCGGGGGCCCCATAAAAAGTGAAAGAGAAACCACTGGGGGGCATCGGCGAGCGTCCGTGCTCCCCCAGGGGCCTCCCGGGGCCGAAAGACACGCGGCTGCCCGGAGTTCCCTTTAATTTTCACCCCCTGCGTGCGGGCCCTGATTTAAACCGCCTGTCCCGGCAAGAAAAATAGGCAGACCCCCGGAGAGCGCGGGGACGGACCCAGGGGGAAATCCAGGAAGTGATTGATTGCTTTTTTTTTTTTTAAAATTTTAAATTCCCTACAGCCTGCCTACAGCCTGCCTACAGCCCCTACGCCGCCTATCCCTGCCCTAACCTCCCTACGCTCCCTATACCTCCTACAGAAAGCCCTATCCCTGCCTACGCTGCCTATACCCCCTTTTACCTGCCTACAGCCGGCCCTTACCTGCCTAGGGGGCCATATACCTCCCAAAAATTAAGGACATCCCCCGAAAGTAAGAAATAGGGGGAAATTTTGGGGGTAAAAAGAAGGGAAGACGCTGCCCTTGTTTTGGGGGGAAACAGGGGATTTTTGATACTTTAGCTGCCGCCGTAGTGATCTTTGCTTCACCATTTAGGGGTTTGTGTTACATAGTCCCCCCCCTTTTTTTTAGTGATACAAAGCTCCCCCCATTTGGGTGATCATAGTGCCCCCAGTAGTGTACATAGCGCCCCCATTTGTAAATGCTTTAGCTGCCCCCAGAGTGATCCCATAGCTCCCCCCAGTTTTTGATACTTTGCTCCCCCCATTTTAAAAAATTGTGATAGTTTACTGCCCCCATTAGTTTTAACATGGGCTCCCCCCATTTAATTTTTATATAAAATAGCTGCCCCCAGTAGAAAATGTTATTTTTTTAGCTCCCCCCATAAAAAGATATATAGATAGCTCCCCCAGTAGAAATTTAGATTTAGATAGCTCCCCCCCGGTAAGGGAGATTTTGATAGCTCCCCCCAGTAGAAATTTGGGTTACATAGATAGCCTCCCCAGCAGTGAAATGTACTTTTAGTTAGCTGCCCCCAGCATTGATAGGATAAATGGCTGCCCCCTTTTAGTGTTAGTGATACATGGCTGCCCCCAGTAGTGTTAGGGTTTTGGGATACACTGCCCCCAGTAGTGTTTGGATAAAAGGGGCTGCCCCCAGTATTTGTTTGTGAAACATGGTTTGCTCCCAGTCAGTGTAGGTTACATGGCGGGTTTCCCCAGTATTTAAAAGTGTTTACATGGCTGCCCCCCAGTAGTGATGGGTGATACAAAAGTCCCGCCAGGGGGAAAAGTGATACATAGCTCCCCCCAGTAGTGATACATGGGTTTGCCCCATTTGGTGTTACATATTTCCCCCCAGTAGTGATAAAAAACCCTGCCCCCATTAGTGTTACAAAATTTTGCCCCCGTAATAAATTGTGAAAATTTAGTTTGCCCCCAGAAAGGTACATAGTTTAGCTGCCCCCGTTTTTTAATGTTTCTTTAAAATTGCTGCCCCCAATATTTTGTGAACATAGATAGCCCTCCCCCTTAGTAATGATACATAGCTGCCCCCAGTTTAATTGATCATAGATACCCTCCCCCCCCGCAGTGTTTGGGATAAAATAGCGGGCCCGTAGTGTAGTGATCCCTAGCTGCCCCCATTTGTGATAAAAGATACATACCCGGGCCCCCAGTAGGATAGTGATACATAGTTTCCCCCAGTAGTGATAGTGATACATATTTTGTTCTGCGTGTTAATAATCCTTTTGGCTCCCCAAGGAGTGATAGTGATACAGGGCTCCCCCCAGTAGTGATAGTATACATGGCTGCCCCATATTTTGATGTGTACATGGCTCCCCAGTAGTGATAGTATACATGGTTTGGCCCCGTAGTGATAGTGATCCCATACCCCTGCCCAGTAGTGAAAAGGTGAAAATTTTGCTGCCCCATAAAAATAGTGATACCTAGCTGCCCCATAGTGGGGGTGATAAAATTGGCTCCCCCCATAGGAAAAGGGGATTTTTTGCTCCCCGCCATTAGTGAGTGATACATAGTTTCCCCCAAAAAAAAAAAAAACAGTAGTGATAGTGTTTACCATAGTTGCTGCCATAGTGATACTTAGCTCCCCCCAGTTGTAAATATTTGAAAACATAGCTGCCCCGGGATGATAGTGATACATAGCTGCCCCAGTAGTGTTTATTTGTTTACATAGTGCCCCCGAAATGTACAAACTCCCCCCATTTGTGAAACATGGGCTGCCCCCATTAGTGATAAATAGCTCCCCCGAGTAGTGAACATAGTAGCCCCCCCGGTATGTTACATAGTTAGCTCCCCCAAAAGGTTTACATAGTACTGCCCCGGTAGTGTTAAATGATAGCTGCCCGAGTTTGATACATAGATGCTGCCCCGGTAGGAAATGATAGTGCCCCGATAGTGAACATAATGGCTGCCCCCGAGTGATAATAGAGGGCTGCCCCCATATGAAACTAGTGGTGCCCCAGTAGGTAATAGATGGGCCCCAGGGAAAAGAGGCGCCCCCAGAGGAAAAGATGGCGCCCCCAGCAGTGATACAAGATGGCCCCCCCAGAGGGACATAGAGGGCTGCCCCAGAGTGATAAAGTGTGCCCCCAGCGTGTTTAATAGATGGCTGCCCCCAGCAGTGATACATAGAGGGGTCCCCCCCAGCAGGAACATAAATGGCTCCCCCCAGCGGGGTTTTTACTGATGGCGCCCCCGGCAGGATACATAGGGGCCCCCCCAGCAGGATACATAGTGGCTGCCCCCAGCGGGAAAACAAGATGGCTCCCCCCCAGCGGATCATAGATGGCTGCCCCCAGCATGATACAAGAGGTGCCCCCAGGTGAACATGAGGGGCCCCCCAAGTGTGATACTAGGGCCCCCCCAGAGTGATAATGGGCTGCCCCAGTGGTACTGAAGCCCCCCGAGAGGGATCAAAGGGGCGCCCCCAAGTGATACTGATGGTCCCCCAGCAGTGATAAAGAGGCTCCCCCCGGTGAACATAGAAGCCCCCCCCAGCAGTGATACATAATACTCCCCGCTGATCTTGAAGCCCCCCGCGTGAACATAGATAGTGCCCCCGCATGTACATAGAAGCTCCCCCCAGCAGTGATTAGATAGCTGCCCCCAATTTGAAGTGTACATACTGCCCCCAGCGGAAGTGAAAAACTGCCCCCAGCTGATAGGAACATAGCTGCCCCCCACAGGGGGTAGTGTAAAAAGCTGCGAAGGGAAGCGCCCGGGACAGACAGATTTTTTGTGTAGGTCTGCGCGGGGGGGAATAAGCGGCTCGCCCAAGTTGCCGCCGCCCCGGATAAGTCACAGACGCGGCTTTTGGGTGTGCCGGGCGCCGGGACCGGCGGGGGAGGGCGCAAAGGGCCCGGTGCCGGTTGGGGCCCCATACTTTTAGGATGTCTATTGCCTTCAAAAGCCCCGGGTTTTGAG
>JAODAL010016673.1:0-79984 GCA_025379985.1 Phyllomedusa bahiana | reverse complement strand
GGCGCCTAAGTCCGACGGCCCCCCACACATGGCGAGGGGGGCGATTTTCCCCGCATGTATAGGGTTTTTCCCGGGCGGCGAATCTTCCCGCAGCGCCGCACGCGCCCATTCCCCCGATTTGGCCCCACGCACTGGCGGGCGCGGCGGACTTTTCCCCGCATGAATGATCGCACTACCTCCGGGCGGAAAATCCAGAGCAGCGCCGCACTTCCCCTCTTCCCCGCACTGCCCCCAGCACGGCGAGGCGCGGCGGACTTTTACATGATATGTATGAGCGGGCCCGCCCCCGACAAAAATTCGGGCGCAATTTCCCGCTGGGAAACTGGCAAAACGGCGCCTCGCCCCGGGGCGACTTCATAAATTGGCCCCTTGTCTTTTCTTGCCCCTTTTTTTCGGCAGGGCGTTTTATACAACATGTTGTACAATCCCCGGCACTTCAGTTGTAGGGGGGGAGTCGGGAAAACGAGAAGCGACCGGGGGCTTTTGTCCAAAGCTGACAAAAAGCCGCGTCTGATCAGAGAAAAAAAGCGGCCGTTTTTGGGGCCCTTTTTTTTGTCTGATGCGTAAAAGAAATAGCCTAAAACAGATAGAAACAAAAACAAAAAGGGGTTTAAAATTCTAGCTTCTACTTTTTCCTCTGTATGTTGGCTTGATTTTTAAAATGTCTGTTTATTTTTTTACCACATTAGGGGGCTTATAAATTTATAACTTTTTTACATTTTCATGAAAATTTTCAACGTTGATTTCTTTAGGGACATCCATTTGGGGATTTGAGAGCCTGTATTTAGTTTATTTCCCATAAATGACCATTTAACAAAATCATTTAAAAAGGGATTTTATTGTTTGAATGTTTTTTGCTCTTCAGGAAATTCTATGAGATTAAATTTTGAAATGGTGCTTCTTCCCCCAGCGGCGGGTTTCGCCGGAGGGGTTTTCCTCCAGACTTTCCCCAGGGGCATTTTCCCCAAAGGAAATAATCTTTCCCCGTGAACGGGGGGAAAAAGGGTTGCTGGGGAACCCAAAGTCCCTGGTTTTCATTTCAGGGTTGTTTCCCAAATTTTCCCCGGGATATAAAAAAAAAAAAATTTTAAAACCCTTTTTAAAAATGACTTTTCCCCACCCCCCCTCTGTTAATGGGGTGAAAACGTGCGGGGGGAAACCCCGGCAAAAATGGTTAATGGGGGGATGAGAAAAAAACCGTAATTCCCGATCATTCCAGGTTAGATGACCCCCTTTAAAGCTTATTTTATTTCCCTTTTTCCCCAGGGGGGTTAAAACTCAATCAGGGACCAAACAGTGCGGGGCTGGGGGGCCCGCCCTTTTCTGGGGGCAAACCCCCAAATGAAAGAAAACACCACCCCAAGGGGCCCCCGTCCCGGATGGAATCCGACCGGGGCGTGTCCTGACTATCCCAATCACAGAAAAGGGGGCGTGCCCACGACTAGCAGCAAGAAATAGAAAACAGATGCACAGAAAAGCTCATATCTATTATACCAAGTGACTTGTAATGCAAACCAATTACAAAAGTGCTTATTTTTACTGTCCCCATAATCTGAGACATGATCTGTGTAGCGATTTCACTTTTTTTTTTGCACATTTTCAATATTTATCCAATATGTATCCATTATTTTAAGAAATATCCTGTATGTGGCCCTGGTGCGCTATTTTTCTCAACCACAAGTCTCAGAGTAGGATGAGCACCTACTGGACTTTGGGGTCTCATTTTCATCACAATTCTCTTTAGCCACCATTACAGGTTTGCGGACACCTAAGGTACTAAAACTTATTACCCCTAAAAAGACCTCATTTTGGAAACTACACTCCTTAAGAAATATATCCAGGGGTGTAGTGAGTACATTGACCCCACAGTTTATTTCAAAATATTTCTTAGCAGTAAGCCGCTAAAATAAAAAAAAATATATTGTTTTTTTTCTAAAAATTGGCAAATTTAGCTGAATATGTTTCATTTTCATAAGGGAATCCTGGAAAAAAGCACCCCAAAATTTATTGCAGAATTTCTTCCAAACTTCACAGTACCCTATATGTGGGTGTAAATTGTACCCTATATGTGGGCGAATGGCAAGGTATACAAGGGAGGGAGAACTATTTGGCTTTTGGAATACAGCATACATGACATGTTAATTTTACTCCATGGCTATACCAAATTAATAAACTTTTTTTTTTTTTTACATTGTAGCACTTTAAAAAAAGTGTTTTTATTGGGTAAAACAATATTTATGCATTACTATCTGATAGCCATAATTTTTTTTTATGTTTCTAAATACAGAGTTGTGTAAGAGCTTTTGTTTGAGGGACGAACTAATGTTTCATTGGTACCATGTTCGCATTTATATGACTTTTTGTTCGCTTTTTACTCTGTGGGATGAACAAAAATCGCGATTTTGTGACTTTTTTTTTTACGCCGTTCGTTGTGCAGGTTAAATAACATGACAGATTTATAGACTAGGTCATTATGCATGTGGCAATACCAAATATGTGTACTTTATTTATTTTTTATCTCTTTTGGGGCGATTCGTGTTTGTAAAGGGCGGTGTAGTTTTTTTATTTCATTATTTTGTGTTTGTGTTTTACTTTTTTTTACTTTTATATTTTTCTTACTTGTCCCCATAGGGAACTTGAATCAGTGATTCTTAGATCACTGTTGCAATGCATAGCAGTAATAGCTGGGAGTAGTGATGGCAAAGGCAACCCTGAAGCCTTTGTTTGGCTACTGGGTTGCTATAGAGAGCATCAGCACTCGCGATCGCATTGCGACGGTGCCAGTGCAGACAGAGAGAGCTCCCTCCTTCTGTCTTTCTCTTAGCTGCCGTGGTCATGATCACCCGTGATCAGAGTGAGCTCTGGTTGCGTTGGCGATAGAGCATGGGGCCAGTTGTATTATACAGCTGGTTCCATGCTCTGATTGTGTGAGCTCTGCTTGTGAGCATGCATGATGTCCATTTGCTGGAACACCGTATGGGTACATCCATTGTCAGTAAGGGAGCTTTCACGCAACGCAGTTTTGGTGCAGTTTTAACTGCGCTCCAATTGAACTGCCTTTATTACCAGCAAGCTTCTTTCACTTAACTAAACTGTTTGGAAAGTGAGTAATCAATTAGGCCATGTCCCCACAGCACCGGTTTGCGGCCGGTTTTTCAGATGGTTTGTGGTTTTGCAAACCGTCTGAAAAACCGGCTGCAAACTTTTACATGGGCCGCTATGGAAAACTCGTGCAGCAGACCTCACTGTTCACATTTCACTCTCCTGAACAGCTGATTGACTGCAGCAGTCACGTGTCATTGCCTTACATCACCATTTGGAAGTGAACAGCTCCAAATAATGATGTAAGCATAGGCAATCAGCATCTGCAGTGGTGACGTCCTGTTCTGAAGACGTCCCAAAGAGGACAAAAGGTAAACAGAAGATTGAGGAGAGCCGGAGCTGGATTGGAGGAGAGGAAGAAGATGTGTAAAGGTTTTTACTTTTTAAAATAAAAAATGTATTGGGTCCTAGTAGCTGATTATTTAATTCTGAAGTGAATCAGACAACTCCTTTTATCCCTAACCATAACCATCATTCTAATTTCAAATCTAAGCCACCCCAACTGCTACCACCTCCAACCCTAACCTCAAATGAAAGAAAACCCCCAAACCTAACTCCAACCTTACCTCAACCCTAACCCCAATTGAAACTTAAACACTAGGGGCCACATGTATGAAAACTGTCTAGGTCTAAAATTCACTTTGTTACCCATAGCAACCAGCGTGCCCCTCTCGTTTTCCAGATCATTATATGAAATGAAAGGAGCGCTCTGATTGGTTGCTATTGGCACCAAAGTGAGTTTTAGACCTAGACAGTTTTCATATATGTGACCCTAGAATTTAGGGGTTAACCCTATGTAATCTGGAGGTATTTGGCTGCTGTAGTTTACTTTCCAGATGGTTAAGGGTTAACCCTACATAATTTATAGGTATCTGTATGAGAGTTTCCAGAGGGTTAGGGGTGAACTATAACCCCATGTAATCTGGAGGCATTTGGCTGCTGTAGGTGATTTCAGCAGGTTTAGGGCTAGGGGTTAACCCTAATCCAAAGTAATCTAGAGGCGTTTGGCTGCTGTAGGTGATTCCTGAAGGGTTAGGGCTAGGGGTTAACCCTAACCCTTATGTAATCTGGAGGCATTTGGCTGCTGTAGGTGGTTTCCGGAGGGTTAAGGATAATTTTTCTATATATTTAACAGAAAATTGATAAACATTAATATTTGGGTCAAAACAAATATGGAATCTCAACTATAATTTAGACCTGAACTGAAGATTAATTATACTTATAATCAGTTTAAGGAGCTCCCACTGCAGGCAAACTGTGTGACTGGCAGGTTGATTTCCTACAATGCCTTCGTGAGGGAGTAAATTTCCAAGCAGTGTGTGGGTATATACTGGGGTTCTGTGGGTATAGAATAGAGTTCTGTGGGCACTGGTGGTTACATGGACTCGAATCCTCCAGCCCAGGATCTGCATCTCCGCAAACAAATATTAAATTGTAATTTATTGAATGTTTTCCTAAATATAATGTCACCTCGAATGGTAGTATAAAGTTTAAAGGAAAGGACAGAGCCTTCTCCATCATGGCCAGCAGGAGGATGGCAGCTGATAGTTGCAGCCACAGTGACATACTCTCTCTAACAAGCGTTATATCCTGAGAATAACATCATAAAATGACAGATCTGTCCCAAGGGTCAGCGTCCTCTTAGTCATGTAGCAGAAGATCCAGTCATCAGAATCTCACATGGGGTTGAATTTCTGTGAGGGCAAAGAGTTCGCTGATTTCTGCTTCCTTCATATTTCACGCTCTATTATTTGTATGTGGTCAGATGGATTTCAGTGGATATTATATATTGTACAGAGAAGTGGTACTGTGCACTGTCCATATACAGTGTATAGAATAAAGAGTGATACTAAGAATGGCACCCAGCATTCAATATCATTACAAGGGAAGTAGTCTATGCACATAAAATAATAATACAATTGAGAATGACACGCAACATACATTACAAGCTAAGTGGTACTGTGTACTGTTCATATACAGTAAACAGAATGTACAGCACCCTGGAATCAATGGCGCTCTAAAATAAATAATAATAAAAATAATAATACAGAGTGAGACTGAGAATGATACCCAACATACTTTACAATGGAAGTGGTACTGTGTACTGTCCGTTTATATAGAATAAAGAGTTAGGCCTCGTTCACACGACGGATTTGGCCGCGGGTTTCGCCGCGGCCAAATCCTCTTCGGGCCGCTCCGCAAACTCGCGTCTCCCGACGGGGGTTTGCGGCGCGGGAGGTGGGCGTGGCCTCACCGCGGGAGGGCGTGGTTTGGGGGGTGGCTTGCACCGTGGGCTTGCCCATTTGAAAATTACGAGCTGGGGGCAAGCCACGGCGCTAGCCGCATCCCAGCCACGCACCACCCGCGGCTAAAGCCGCGGCACTGCCCGCGGCAGCACCGCGCGGCCGCCGCGCAGAGCACTCCTGTCAAGAAATGGCAGGAGTGTTCTTTACACACGCGGATCTGTCCACGGCCCCGGAGCCGCGGCCAAACCCGCGCAGTGTGAATATTAACGCGGTTTCCCATAGGAAACCATGTTAATAATCTAGGCGCGATTTGTCCGCGGTTATGGCCGCGGAAACCGCGTCGGAACCCGCGACCATAACCGCGGCCAAATCCGTCATGTGAACAGAGCCTTATACTAAGGGCTTCTCCCCACGGATTTGAAAACCATCTGAAAACCAACTGTCAACCATCCACATAGAGTTTGATACAAAATCCGTTCAGCAGTCCCCACTGAATGGATTTTCTGGCGGACGTTTTTTTTTACACCGCCGGTGGCCAGAAAAACTTAGACCATGTTCAGTGGTTGAGGGGGGGGCAGGAAATCCGCAAACGGCGGATAGAACCGTCCCCCAAAACCATGTACAATCAGAATTCGGCCAGTATTTACTTACTGCCGTGTGGACGCACCCGAAGGGTATGTTCACATGGTGTGTTTGGTCCTTGTGAACATACGCTTTTAGATACGTGTTTGGATTTGTCAATTCTTAGTCTGAGCCCTATTTTAAACTATAGGGTGCGCTCCTGCTGCATCCAACATGCATTCAAACGTGCAGCTGCGTGTTTGATACGTGTTGGATCTGTTTAGGATTCGATTGCTGCAGCGTTTTTTGATCCGATTTTTGGATCCAATGCAGATCCAAATTCGGATCCGAACATGCCATGTGAATGGCCCCTAAGAATGACACCCAGCACTCATTACAAGAGAAGTAGTACTATACACTGTCTATGCACATAAAATAATAAGACTAAGAATGACACCCAGCAAAAATGACAGAGTGATACTGTCCACTGTCCATATACAGTAAATAGAATAGAGAGTGAGACTGAGAATGACACCCAGCCAGGCCTGGACTGCCCATAGGGCAAACCAGGCATTTGCCCGGCGGGCCGCTGGGGTCCGGGCCGCAGGGCAGGCTCGGATCGCCTGCCAAGGAGGACGGTGTTCCCCCCCGGCGGGCCCCGAGTCCCGGCGCCGGTCTGTGGCACGCTACAGGGGTCGCAATGGTCGCATCAGCGAAAGGACCCCTGTGGCAGGGGGCGGACAGGCCCCACTCGCCACACGGCTGCATGGCCGGGTCACAGACCCAGCCATGCAGTCATCACGGCCGCCGCCTGCACCGTGCAGTGCAAGCAGCGGCCGAGGCTGAACAGCTGGGATCTACTGATCCCGTCAGTTCAGCTCCCAGGAGGCCGCAGGGCAGGCGCGCGATGATATCATTACATCCGGAGCAGGTGAAGAGGAAGGGACAGCGGTGAGTTATTAATTTTTTTAATATTATTTGTTATAACTACTTACCTGGTCCCTGGCTGCCTCTAATACCCTGCCCTGGCTAATATGATGCCCTGCCCTGGCTACCTATACCCTGCCCTGGCTATATGATGCCCTGCCCTGGCTACCTATACCCTGCCCTGGCTAACCTGTCCCTGCCCTGGCTACCTATACCCTGCCCTGGCTAACCATACCCTGCCTGGCTATATGATGCCCTGCCCTGGCTACCTATACCCTGCCTGGCTATATGATGCCCTACCCTGGCTTCCAATACCCTGCCCTGGCTACCTATACCCTGCCCTGGCTACCTATAATAGCCCTGGCTGCCTATACCCTCCCTGGCTGCCTATAATATCCCTGGCTACCTATACCCTGCCCTGGCTGCCTAAACCCTGCCCTGGCTGCCTATAAAATCCCGGGCTAACTATACCTGGCGCGGGCAACCAATACCCAGCCCAGGCTATATGATGCCCTGCCCTGGCTACCTATACCCTGCCTGGCTATATGATGCCCTGCCCTGGCTACCTTTACCCTGCCTTGGCTAACTATACCCTGCCTGGCTACCTATACCCTGCCCTGGCTATATGATGCCCTGCCCTGGCTACCTATACCCTGCCCTGGATATATGATGCCCTGCCCTGGCTACCTATATCCTGCCCTGGCTAACTATACCCTGCCTGGCTATATGATGCCCTGCCCTGGCTACCTATACCCTGCCCTGGCTACCTATACCCTGCCCTGGCTACCTATAATAGTCCTGGCTACCTATACCCTGCCCTGGCTGCCTATAATAGCCCTGGCTGCCTATACCCTGCCCTGGCTGCCTATAATAGCCCTGGCTGCCTATACCCTGCCCTGGCTGCCTATACCCTGCCCTGGCTACCTATACCCTGCCCTGGCTGCCTATACCCTGCCCTGGCTGCCTATACCCTGCCCTGGCTACCTATACCCTGCCCTGGCTGCCTATAATAGCCCTGGCTACCTATACCCTGCCCTGGCTACCTATACCCTGCCCTGGCTGCCTATACACTGCCCTGGCTGCCTATAATAGCCCTGCCTACCTATACCCTGCCCTGGCTGCCTATAATAGCCCTGCCTACCTATACACTGCCCTGGCTGCCTATACACTGCCCTGCCTACCTATATACTGCCCCTGCCTGAACATATACCGCCCCTGCCTGCCTATATACTGGCCCTGTCTGCCTATAAGTGGCCCTGCCTGCCTGCATAATGTCCCTGCCTGCCTGTATACTGGCCCTGCCTGCCTGCATACTGGCCCTGCCTACCTACATACTGGCCCTGCCTGCCTAATGGGGGTCTACCTATTAACATACGCTGTTTGGGGAATTGATAGGACAGTGCTGGAAAAGAGAGGAGTCTAAGATGTATTTGTGGTAAATTCTACAGGGACGAGTAGTGACCACTAGAAGAGGACACTGCATGCTGTACCGGACAGAGAAAGAAATGGAAGAGAACAACAAGGGAAGGCATCATGGAGGTTTGGGCCAGAAGGAGAAGAAAAGGAGAAGAGAACAACTCCCATCAGAGATGACGTCTGTGAGTCCCTGCTGTCAGGGGTTATTTACTTCTGTGTTGAATCAGTGCTGTATTCATGTGATGGTGACATGACTACTGGTGATGTGATTGGTGGGGTTGTAGGTTATGTTGGTGCTTATGTAGTGTCAGTGTGGGCTTGTCCCGGATTGTAAAGCAAGTGCACACCTGACTCTGTGACGAGGGGTTTCTCTGCACCACTGTTTCTTTCTTGCTTGTATGTAGGGAGCTCTCACACGGAGCGGTTTTGGTGCATTTTTTGATGCGTTTTTTTTTGTGCAGAAATGTACAGCATTAACTGCTCTGCCTTTTTGCACAAAAACTCACCAAAAACACATAAAAAACTCACCAAAAACGCATCAAAAACCGTGTGAAAGCAGCTTTATAGTGTAGTTTATTTTAGAATGTGGCGAGGTGCGAGAACAAGGGACATTTTGTAAACGGATATTGTATGTGGGCTGCTGGGGGCTTAGTGCCAGGGCTGATTTTTATTCCCAGTCCTGCCCTGCACCCAGCATACATTACAAGGTAAGTGGTACTGTGCATTATCTGTGTATACAGAATAGGAATGAGACTGAGAATAGCACCCAGCATACATTACCAGGGAAGTGGTACTGTGCACTGTTCACGTAGAACGTGGTTCTTAACTCCAGTCCTCAAGACCCACAAACAGGTCAAGTTTTCAGGATTTCCTCAGTATTGCACAGGTGATAGAATTATTGTCAGTGCAGTGTGTGGGGGATCCTGAAAATATGACCTGTTGGTGGGTCTTGAGGACTGGAGTTGAGAAGCACTAATATAGAATAAGGAGTGAGTATAAAAATTAAAGCCAACATACTTTACAAGGGAAGTGGTACTGTGCACTGTATATGCATATAGAATAAAGATAAAAGTGAGAATTGACACCCAGCATATATTACATGGGAAGTGGCACTGTGCACTGACCATGTATGTAGAATAAGGATGAAACTAAGAATTATGCCTAGCATACATAACTAGGAAAATGGTACTGTACACTTTCCATGTATATAGAATAGGGATGACACTGAGAATAATGCTCAGCGTACATTACTTGGTAAATGGCACTGTGCACTGTCCATGTGTACTGTATTATATAAATCTATTACACAGAAATGGTACTAAGCAAGGTACTGTGGCAGGTTCTTAAAATTTTAACAAACCTGTGAATGTTCTATGGAAATATTGAAAGGGGAAAGGCGGAGAGGCAGACACATAAGGCCACATGTATGAAAGCTGTCTAGGTCTAAAATTCACTTTGTTTCCCATAGCAACCAATCAGCACGCCCCTTTCATTTCATATAATGCTCTGGAAAAATGAGAGGGGCGCTCTGATTGGTTGCTATGGGAAATTTAGACCTAGACAGTTTTCATAAATGTGGCCCATAGAGATGGTGCTGGCTGTATAGCAAGTATTTTAGCTCTTCTCAGTGTTGGACACACAGCTACATTTCTTCTGATTTTTAATGCCCTCAATGCTGCTGCTTGTGTGTGTTAGGGTATGTGCACACGTCATTTTTGGATCCGTGTTGGATCCGAAAAGCGCATCTAAAAGCGCAGCATCTTTCGGATCTAAAACAGATCTAAAGAAGCTGCGTGTTTGGATATGTGTTGGATACAGCAGGATCGCACTCTATCATTTTCTGTTTTTCGGACCAAGAATTGACCTGTCAATTCTTGGAACGGATCCGAAAGACACAGTTAGACACACATTGGCGATCACTCATGTGAACGCCGATGCGTGTCTCGTATTAAAAGCAATGTAAAAACATATTGCTATTTGTTAGCTGCGTGTTTGGGTCCATTTGGGGACCGACAGACGGATCCAATCACGCAGCTAAAAAGCGTATGTTACATGGACGAAAAGAAGCCGTGTGAACATACCCTTAGAGAATCTCCCACTTCTACTTCCTAATTCCTCCCCTATATTCTCCTAAGACTTCTATGGTCAACTGCTACCAAACCTCTTAGTACTGCCGGAACCTTCTTTCCTCTGCAAGACAGATTCTGTTAGTTATTAGGCTAAGTCCACACAGCATATGACAAAATACCATCGGAAATCCGACGGCATTTTGTCACTGCTGAACCATGGCAGGACTGTGATTTTTGGCGCTGATTCGCGCTAAAACCATGGTCGGTTGTCGGATTTGCCGTCGGCCCCATACATGCAATGCCCGCGGCCAACAGCAAATCCGATCAGTATCTGGCGCAATATGCAACATGTTGCATATTCCACCGATGGTAAAAAATCGCTGCTGCAATATTTTCACAGCTGCCTATGCAGAACAGGGTACCATCGGATGTTTGGCAGATTCAAAATACTGAATCTGAAGAAAATCAGCTCAAAACCCTGTGCTTTGTAGACATAGCCTTATAACCTAGTACCATCTCTGTGTGTCTGTCTGCCTCTCCTAACTCTCCCCTTTCAATAGATTTTCCCCTTTTGAAGCTACTCTTGCCTCTCACCCAGCCAACCAGTAAGTTCTACGCTGCACTGACAAGGGGCAAATACCCCGAAACAGCTGTCTGTAGTTGAACTTAACAGGTTTGGCTCATATCCCTTTCACATTGCTAGGCTCCTGTGGGCTACATGTGACCTGAGGATAACTACATCCAATAGAGTGCGCTGTGGAGCTCCTCAGCTCTTTTCCCATAAGCCTTTGCTTTATGCTAAACAGTCAGTGAGGTCTAAATGGCAAGTAAACCCTCACACCGTCCCATTTATTGGTTCCTCTCCTCAAGGAGAGATATTTCCCTTTCGAATAGATTTTATGGGCAGATAATAAAGCAGGAGGGGCAGAAAAGGATGCTGAACTGTAAAGAAGGAAGCATTTTTCCCCAATAAGATATATTTCAAAGTTTCTGGTGTTTCGCTTATACTGTTGATTTATAGAAAGTTGTTTTATAATTGGAAGGCTGCTTTATCATTGTATAATGAAAATTCTACAACTCTTGTATCTTTCACCATTCTGTTTCCATTTCACACTATTTTCATGATCCCTGCTGTCAATATATTGGAACATTCATGGTTTATATCCAAAAGTTTAAAACCTGCACAGACCTAAATACTTCTCACTGATGAGGGTTTGTTACAATGAATCAGTCTAGATAATTCTCTGCAAGGTAAACAAAACAGCAGGATAAATCTTCCTCCTGCCCTGATAGCCTGTTACAAGGTTTCAGTGCATTTCAAAGGACAGCTTATCTCACAGAAGATTGTCTAGACTGGATAAAATTGTAACACACTCTCAGCTGTGAGAAGTACATTAGCCTTCAATGACTGACAGTAATAATTTTAGCATGATATATTGTAAAATTTCAGAACTTCTCACTATATAATTCCTACTTTTTTATTTTATTGTATAAGGGTGGATTCAAACGTTCAGTAGTTTTTATCATGGACAAATTTGCTGAAAATCCACATCCTGTTTGCAAATTTAGATTTTCTATGACCTTCCTGCGGATTTTACACATTGTTTTGCAGGTGTGAATTCATCCTAAGGCTATGTCTCCACTGCATCCAAGAGTAAAGAAACAACGTATAAGCCAGCTCACCACCCAATGTGTATGGCATCCGCACGTGTCCCGTCCAGAGCAAGACGTCCGACAGTCCAATAATCACAAATAGTAGACACAGCGGTTCCAAAGGTCCATAAAATATTCAGACGTTTATTTTGATTCTTTAAAAGGCAAAAAAGCCCCTCCACGGCATAGCCAAAAGGTAACCCCAATTAACGCCGACGCGTTTCGGGCGGCGAACCACCCTTAATCATGGCATGTAATATACAGCGAGGAAGCAATCAGATACTTTTTAAAGCAAGTTACTTGTAAAGCTTGTTTTATGAGTCAATATGGATTGCAGAAAATATTCCAAATTATGTGTGTGTTTTATTCTGATGCATAAGGCTGGATTTACACACGTTTTTTTTACATGTATTTTGCTGTAGTATTTCTAAGCCAAAACCATGAATGGGTCCAAAACACAGAAGAGGTACAAGCCTTTGCATTATACCCTCTCTCTGTAGGTTTCATTCCTTTTTATTCCCTTATAAATACTGCAGCAACATACACCTAAAAATATATCATATGAATCCAGCCTAAGGCCTGGTCAACAGGGCAACTATTTGAAAGTTTTTTAATGTGCAAAATTCATTGAGTCCTGTAAGATAAGCACATGCACTGGGAAATAGAGCAAACATTGTCCACACTGGGCTACGTCTTTTGTGCCATAATTAAGGGTGGTTCGCCGCCCGAAACGCGTCAGCGTAATTGGGGTTACCTTTTTGCTATGCCGTGGAGGGGCTTTTTTTTTTTGCCTTTTAAAGAATCAAAATAAACGTCTGAACATTTTATGGACATTTGGAACCGCTTTGTGATTATTGGTATGTCTCCACTGCACAAAAAAACATCGTTTTTTTCAGCATTTTTCATTCTATAAAAACACTGAAAAAACGACTGAAAACAGCTCCCATAGACTTGTTTAGTAAAAACGTTCTTTTGTCTTCAAAGAACGACTTTTTTCTGCTTGTTGTTTTATTTGCTGGTCGTTTTTTGAAACATGTTGCAAAAAACGACTGAGCAGGGCAGAATATTTACTATTGGAGTCTATGTAAAGCACCAGACGTTTTTTGGGCATTTTTTGCAGGAAGTATAATGCGCCAAAAAACGCAAAGTGTGCCAAAAAACTGACTTTTTTTCAGCAGCTTTTGACAGGCAGTGGACAAAAAACTCAGTTTTATGAACGTTTTTAGGATTTGGTTTTCAGGTCATTTTTTGTCGACTGCCATGTAGACCTAGCCTAAGGCTGGATTCACACAATGTTTTTTATGCTTATTTTGAGGTGTAAAATGCACATTTTATGGTTGTTTTATTCACCAAAATTAGCATAAAAATGCAACAATAGGTTCCCATCTTTTTCAATGGGAATATGCATCGTTAGTGCAAACACCATTTGATGCATTACACGATACACACCTCATAACTTTTAGAGATTGCAAAGAGGGACACATCAGGTCACGCCTCTAACCACGCCCAAACACATGACATCACACCAAGACACGACTCTAACCGTGCCTAAACACATACATGGCAACTTTTTAATAGCCAAAAAAGGAGACATTTTCAGGATTCCATTGTATCCAGTTATGAATTATTAAAGGGGTTTTGCCAGGAGGAGCCTTATCTGCTAAGAAGCTAATGTAAACAAATCACATAGCTGAAAGAGAGAGAGACACACACAGCCAGAGCACAAAGCTGCATAAGGGATCGTGTGACATGTTCACTGAAATAATCAAACTACAACTTGTGGATTCTATATACAAAAGACAACAGTTTTTCTCCTCAGCAGCTTGAAAGCTTCTTCATGTTCTCTGTCATGAGATAAAGCAGGGATCTAATCACACTACAACTAGTTTATTCTGTATACAAAAGAAAACATATTGCTATCCGGTGCCTTGAAAACTTCTGCAGCTCAGTCTCATCAGATAAGAAGCTCTCTCTGCTCAAGCCCGTCCAGCAGCTCCTGTCAGGCCGTATCTAATACAAACTTTGAAGTAACCAAGGGCATGTAAGGAAGGCTGTAGCTCTCTCAGACTGAAATTTTTGTAATCACATATATTTAGAAAAGTGATTAAAAACCCATTTTGGAGGATCCCACGTCAACATTACATCGTGGCAAAACCCCTTTAAGTAAGTTGTTATGTAATATACAGCCAGGAAGCAATCAGATACTTTTTAAAGCAAGATAGTCAGTTTAATGATGCAAATCTTATTCCCAAATGAAAAGGAGGGACATTTATGGAGCTGAGAGGGACAGAGGCACAAGGGTTAAAAATAGGGACTGTCCCTCCAAAATAGGGACACTTGGGAAGTATGCACGATATATACAAAATTAGAGTGCATGTCAATTTTTTACTTGTAAAGCTTGTTTTACGAGTCAATATGGATTGCAGAAAATGCTCCAAATTATGTGTGTTTTATTCTGATGCATAAGGCTGGATTTACACAAATTTTTTTACATGTATTTTGCTGTAGTATTTCTAAGCCAAAACCATGAATGGGTCCAAAATACAGAAGAGGTACAAGCCTTTGCATTATTCTCTCTCTCTGTAGGTTTCATTCCTTTTTATTCCTTTATGAATACTGCAGCAACATACATGCGAATCCAGCCTAAGGTCTGGTCCACAGGGTAACTATTTGAAAGTTTTTTAATGTGCAAAATTCATTGAGTCCTGTAAGATAAGCACATGCACTGGGAAATAGAGCAAACATTGTTCACACTGTGCTACGTCTTCTCTATTATTCCCTATGGGCCAGTGCGGCTGTGTCGCAATATCCACCAGGATACCTTTTTTCATGATAACCTGCCAGATACCTGCAATGTATGCATTGTGGTAGTGTGAATCCACCCTTACGAACACAAATTTCTCCTGTGAAATAAGTTGTGTAAACTTTGCTATTCTCAGCAAAAAAAATGCATCAAATACAGTGAAATTCCCTCTACTGAAAAACTCATGAAAACATGCACTAAATGTAGACACATAAATATGTACATAAAAAGACAACAAAGGTACAGTTAGGCCGTGTTCACACGGCTTATTCCCGACGGATTTGTGAGCCGTATTGAGCTCACAAATCCGCCGTGAATAAGGGGCGGGACGGGGGCGGCGCCGGAGCGCGGCGGGGGCGCCGCTCCCGGCCCCATAGACAATGCATTATCTACGGCGCGTACGCGCCTGGATAATGTGCATGTCACTTTCTCCCACCGCGGCGGATTCGCCGAGCGGGGAGGAGCGACGGATTCCACTGTTCTCTATGAGAGCAGTGGATTACCGTAATTGCTGCCGCGGATTGGCGCTGTACTGCAGCGCAAATCTGGTGCGCAGTACGGCGCCAATCCGCGGCAAAATAAGCCGTGTGAACGAGGCCTTAGGGCTCGTCCCCACAGCAAAGAGCAAATACTGGTCGGATTATCCGACCGGTATTTGCTCTGTTTTGCACTGGGCACACGGCCGCAGCGGGAGGGCTTTTCTCTGTGACTAGTGGGAAAAAGTCCTCTCCCTTCATATTCCGCCCGTTTTTCGGCAGTCCCCACTCGACGGATTTTCCATTAAGGTCAATGATAAAAGTTGTCACCCAGTTTACAGACTGTTTTCAAAACCGAAACCCATCTGTAAAACCGGGTGAAAACCAGTGCGTGGGGACAAGCCCTAAGAGTGACATGAATCAACGCGGCTGCACCAGAAGCCCTGTTCGCTCTATTTGTAACCAGGCGCACTCCAATATCAAACGCGTGACAGAGCACCCACTGCACTTTGTAATGCGCCTGAGATCGGTGGGTGTACACATTTATAGCTTCCGTACGGCAAATTACTGCTGGAACAGTTAGTGCACTTTAAAAGGTACCTGAGCCAGAAGTGTCGCTTTGTAGCTAGAAAGTGCAAAATCTATGACTCGCAGTAGAACAGGTTCATAGATTCAGGCGCATTGTACGCTACTAATGCGAGCAAAACAAAATGGCGCCTGGGCCAAAAAAATCATACATGTCACCCTCAATGTCGAAAACACACATAAAAATTCCTGAAAAAATGCTAGTTTCTCCTGTGAAATACGCTTTAATTTTGCTGCAAAAGTTTACACGGTGTGAACATAGTCTTAGGGCATGTCCCCATGGCACGGGTTTGCAGTCGGTTTTTCAGACGGTTTGCGGTTTTGCAGACCGTCTGAAAAACCGACCACAAATGAGCACAATGGGCTCCTATGGAAAACCCGTGCAGCAGTCACCACTGCACGGGTTTCCGCCCGCGGGCGGCCCGAAAACCATTGTACCTGCACACTCTTCCATCCGGTTTTCGGAAGGAATATGTGCAAGTGAATGTGAAGGGGGACGGCTCTTCTCCGCTCATCGCAGAGAAAAGCCGACCCCCGCGGCCGTTATTTGTCCATTGCCGTGTAAACGGGCCCTTAGGCTATGTCTACACAGCTTGCAGGTTTGCGCTAAAAACAGCAATTAGTTTACGAATGGGCTGTTGGCTCTGTACCTTGAATGCACAGGAAACTGGTGGTAATCCAGCAGAATATCTGACAGGTTTGAAAATCCGGTGGATTTCAAAAACTGGTTGGAGAAGATCCGTGCTGTGTAGACTACTGCACATATTTTTTATTGCTGTCTATGGCGCTCTGGTTACAGTCGGATTTCCAGATGATTCTAAATACTGAATCCACTGAAAATCCAACCAAAAAACAGAGCTGTATTTTGAAACCTACAGAAAGGAAATAATTGCAGAAAGATTTGTCTTCTGTGTTTTTGATCTGCCTTCAGACTTCAGCTTAGAAATACTGATGCAAAAACTTTCCAAAATACTGCTCAGAAATTCAGGCTTACATATAAGCCTATGGCAGCCATGTCGGTTGACACCCAACTTTCCTAAGAGCAGATATAATTGAGATGTCTCAATATGATTTCTAACAACTTTCCAGAAGGGGGCAACCCAAGTGATTTATTCTAATAAGAATTTGTGAATTCAATTAAGCAAATCCTATTTAACTCTGTGTATTTATATAGGTTGAGTCAGCTTGAACATGCGTCATGTACGTTACCCCTGTCATCCGGAAAAAGGAACAGTTAATATCAGAGCTCTTCTATAGGTCAGTGAATGACCCCTTCCTTAAAAGGCCCCTGCACTGTTTCTAATTATTGCTGCCCTAGGGCCAGAGTTGATAATTTTTTTGTGGCATTTGATAATTACCAACCGTTTCCGAGCTTTCATCGAGTGTGAGCATGTGTAAGGTGTGAATGTAAGGGGCTGTTTGTTTTCACTATTGTGTAAGTGGCAGTAGTGGCAAATGACTTTGCCAATGTTCACATTTAAAGGGGTCGTCTCACTACAAGGATTGATTTTTATGTTGAAGATTTTGCAAAAACAAGTCACTTTGCAATATGTGTCCATTAACAGTGTCCTACCTATTCCTAGATATCCCCTCTTGTATGGGCTGCATCAGCTCCTCAGGTCGCTATAGCTACAGACCTGTTTGATCTCTCCTTATAGACTGCCAGCACTGGTTGCTATAGCTACAAACCTGGTTTCTACTGCAGCCTAGTAGAAGCCAGTAAGCACGCCCCTGAATTCAAAGTGAAACCAAGGAAAAAGGACTGAGGTGAGATGAATCAATGTAGTGAGACATTTAAAGGGGTTTTGCCACGAAGTAAAATTGATGTGGGAAGTTTGAAAATTAAAAAATAAACATTTTCACCATTCATCATTATTAAAAATTCTGCACTGTTTTTGTTTTAGCTGCTCCTTTAGTGATCCATTGTTTACAGCTCATCCACAGGGGATACGACCAGGGCTGTGAGCTCCTTAGTCCTGGTCGCACGTGCTCAGACATCACCTCTCTTCTCAGATACCTACTGAGTGTTCAAACCCCGGGTGCTGTCACTCTACTCCTGTCCTTTGAACTAGTTAGTAATAAGTCAAACAGTGCAAATAAATAAAAAAGAAACCTCATATCAGGTCTGTGCATTGATAAAGAGAAAAAAAAATCCACAGGTTAAGTTTCTGCAGGGATTTGAACCAAGGACCCTTGTGCTGTAAAGCAAAAACATTACCTCTGAGCTACAGAGTATCTGCTTGTAAACCAATACATAAACAGACCTTTCTTTGACTACAGAGAGGAAAGGCCTGGTGATGTCATCCTGCTGGGTCACATGATCTGCAATTCAAACAAATCACACACGCCCCCTTCTGAGCTCACAGAGCTGAAGAGCTGGATGCATGAAATGAGATCGCGGCAAAACCCCTTTAAGTGACCCATATGCAGGGTTATGATTAAATAGAATGATTGGCAGAGTAGAGCTGGAGGGAGACTTATGGGATTTGGTAACCTGGTGCAGTCATAGGCTGGGCTCAAAAAAAAGAGGACAGCTTGGAGTCAGGGGCGCAGTTATATGGGGTGCAGAGGTAGCAGTCGCTACCGGGCCCTGCAGCCTAATGGGGCCCAAAAGCCCTTCTGCCACATAAGGAGATGCCAGCGGCACATGGTAGTTGGGAGTCCCATTTCACTTTTTGTATTAGGGCCCCAGAGCTTCAAGTTATTCCTCTGCTTGGAGTCCTTTACATTAAATTATTATTAGGGGGCTAAAAGACCCATGATGTCCACAATTCACACCATGCAGATATGTGTGCGCACTTACTAATATTGTATGCAATGAGTCATGGAAAAACCACATTGAGGTCAGTCCTGCAGTCTCTTCATCTGATAAGTTCCTAAACATTCTGTTCACTATTTTTCCGATTGTATCTGTTCCTTTGAAAGCTGGGTGAGCACCACTATGGGGGAGGCCATTACAGCTCAACTTGTATACAGTTGTGACCAGTATTTCACTTAATGGCAAATTTAAACATTCAAGCCCCATTACTATGACCATCAGCTAATATCTAGAACTGCCATGTGCATCACATACAAGAGCATGACATGCATTGACACGTTGTGTTGTCCTGCTGGAAAATCCCATCTAACCCAGGGAACACAATCAGCATGTGTATGTGATCTGCAAGGATGAATTCATACCTAAATTGGTTGTGAGTGCCTTCCACATGGATGAGTGGTCAAAAGAATGCTACAAAATTATTCCCCAGATCATAACACTGCCACCACCAGCTTGTGTTCATCCAGCAATGGTTGCAGGGTGTTTGTTCTCTGATGAAGCAGAAAACAATTCATTGTATAAGGGTGTGTTTACACTACATATTTGCGGGTAGTACTTTGGCACGTAAGTGCACTGCAATGCGCCCCGCAAATATGGTAAAGTCATAGCACTCATTGAGTGCTATGATTTTCCGGCATATTCCCTGCTGCACAGTACATGCCTGTAAAAAGAAGTGACATGCCGCTTCTTTCGGGCACTTACGAGCCAGGGAAAGTAAAAGATGAAGGGAGTCAGGCCAGAGCGCTATTAAAAGTACTCACTGGCCGGCGCATACTTTCAACAGCAGGCATATAGCAGCGCGCTCAGGTACGTGCCGCTATACACTGTGTGAACTCACCCTAAGGTAACCCTTTGCCAGGCAGCGGCGGTCCAATACTGTCATAAAAATTTAAGCCTTTTCTGCTGATGCAACTTTATTGGCAGAGGTGCAGTGACCATCTGTCTGCTTCAGTAGGGCTTACTGAACTGTTGTGTTAGAAACTTAGCCCCCTGGTTCATTTTGGTGGTAAGCTGCAACACTGTAGTGACTATGTTCATCCTCTCACACCTTCATAGCTGATGTTCACTTCTCACATAAATGGCATGTGATGCCCACAGTTTCCACATTGCTTATTTGATATGGTGCCATTTGTCAACTCACAACACACATTCACCACCTCAGCATGCAAACAGTTCACAAACTGCAGTTTCAGAACTACTGCCACACTTTGCCCAAAAGCCTATAATCCCTATTAACCCATGGCAGAAATGAGGGATAGATGTGCAGACAGCCTATCACACCCCTTATATACCCACCAAGCCAGCTCACTACACATGACTTTCTCAATGAGCTCTCCATGAACTTCAAAAGTAGGAAGTGGTCATAATAATGTGACACGGCTTTTTTTTTTTTTTGCAGTCAGAAAAATAGGACATTACATTGCTAATCAATTGGCTAGAAAAACTGTCTGACAATAGCTACATGATCTGTCTGGGAATCTGCCCAGATGAAGGGTACAGGGTCATCTTATCCATTGGGCACAGAAGACAGTTGCCTGGGTGCCCTACAAACATAATGGCCACTTGGTGAATGTGGTGTTCCAGGAATCCAGTGCACATGCCATGAATCCCTGGGTCGGGGCTACTTATTTAACTGTTTGTGTGTTCCCAGGACATGTGAAAGGTTAAAACTATGGTGGAGCAGCCATCGGCTCCCTGCCCTGCCAATTAGTCTTGCAGGCTGCCTACTAGACCTCAGCAGGGTATCCTGACATAGCATACATGCCAACTCTCCCGTTTTTGGCGGGGGGGTCCCGCTATTTGGGGTCCCCTCCCGCCCTCCCGGGGGAGTTGGCATTCCTCCCGCCGCCTGCAGGCGGCGGGGGTCCTTTAAATTACCGCGGCGCAAGAGTCGCGCTGGTGCGCTACTGTTGCGCCGCCGGACCGCTCCTACAGGCGGGTGAAGCGGCCGCTGCGCCCGCTTCACCCGCCCGCGGTCTCACTGTGCGGGGAGGAGGCAGGAGGGATCGCTCCCTCCTCCCCCTGTATGTACGGCGCCGGTGTGTGCGCCGCACATACAGGTCAGCGGCGCAGGGAGTGACGCGCGGCTGCTCTCACTTCCCCCTGCGCCGCTGAGGAGATCGGGCAGGAGCTGGCCGCTCTGCAGGAGCCTGGTGAGGTAAGTGGATTTTATTATTTTATTTTTATTAGCTTTAGGGGGCACCTACCTGGCTAACAGAGAGGGCAACTACCTGGCAACAATGGGGGCATCACCTGGCAACAATGGGGGCACTACCTGGCTAACAATGGGGGCACTACCTGGCTAACAGATGGGGGCACTACCTGGCTCAAAGATGGGGCAAATACCTGGATAACAGAGGGGGGCACTACCTGGCTAACAGATGGGGCACTACCTGGCTAACAGATGGGGGCACTACCTGGCTAACAGATGGGTCACTACTGGCAACAGATGGGGGCACTACTTGCAACAGATGGGGGCACTACCTGGCTAACAATGGGGGCACTACCTGGCAACAGAGGGGACATCTACCTTGCAAACAATGGGGGCACTACCTGGCAAACAATGGGGGCACTACCTGGCTAACAGATGGGGGCACTACCTGGCTAACAGATGGGGGCACTACCTGGCTAAAAGATGGGGCACTACCTGGCAACCAATGGGGGCACTACCTGGCTAACAGATGGGGGCACCTACCTGGCTAACAATGGGGGCACCTACCTGGCTAACAATGGGGGCACCTACCTGGCTAACAAATGGGGGCATCTACCTGGCTACAAATTTGGCTCTACCTGGCTACAGAGACGGCATCTACTTGGCTACAAGGGGGCATCTACTGGCCTGTAAGGGGCACTACCTGGTTATGGGGGGTTACTACCTGGCTATAAGGGCATCTACCTGGCTTTCTTCCAAAGCCGTCATGCAGTTAGGTGGAGTGGGTGTGGCTTTTTTGAAGGGCGTGGCATACCGACAAGATGGGCGTGTCCATGCAAATTTTTGCCACGGCGCGCTACGCGCGCCGCCCACTAAAGTCTCCTGCTTTTTCATTTTCAAAAGTTGCCAACTATGTGACATAGGAGGCATGGTGATACCCTGTTTCCCTGAAAATAAGACACCCCGGAAATAAGACATAGCACATTTTTAGTTAGGAAATTCAGAGTTTGGCTGCTTATGCTGATGTTTGAGATGAAATCACTACAGTATATTAATATATATTGATGTTTTGTTCAACAATAAATGTGAATTATTGTTCATAGAAAAATAACATCCCCTAAAAAGAAGTCTTAGCTTGTCTTTAGGAGCAAAAATTAATATAAGACACTGTCTTATTTTCGGGGAAACAGGGTATCCATGTGCTTGTGGATGATTAGAGCCACGACCTCATGTAGTATCATGTTTTAGGCCAGCTAGAGGCATGGTCTGGTGCGATGCCATATATTTGGGCAGTGCCCACTGCATTGCTATGCCCAGGATCCCATAATGCTGTTAAGGTCACTCTGGATGTATGACACTGTAACCCAGCATTTTATAGACTCTGAATGACATATTAATGTATATTGCTACAGTATTTCACAAACGTTAGTACACCGCCATTACATATTTGTAAATATTGTATTACATCTTTTCATGGGACAACAGTGAAGATATGACACTGATACAATGTAAATTAGTCAGTGTACAGCTTGTATAAGGCTAAGTTCACACGGCATAATTGCAGGGCGTAAATTACGCCGTGTGTGTGGGGGCGGGGGGCTGGCAGCCCGCCGGCCCCATAGACATTCATTACTCGTAGTGCGTAATTGACATGTCACTTATCTCCCCTCGCGGCGTATTTTGCAAGCGGGGAGAGGAGGCGTAATCCATAGTTCTCTATGAGAACTGTGGATTACCGTAACTATTGGGATGTAATTCGCCATGTATTGAGCGCAGTACGCCGCGAAATACGGGGCGAGATATGTCCCATTTTAAGCCATGGCCTAACAGTGTAAATTTGCCCTCAAAATAACTCAACACACAGCATCAATGTCTAAACCGCTGGCAACAAAAGGGAGTACACCCCTAAGTGAAAATAGTACAAATTGTACTTTACATTGTATGAAAGGGTCACCCGACCTCTAACCCCTGATGAAGCCAGGTTAGCTGGTGAAACATGTCGGGGAGGTCAGGCATGACGTTTTAAATTGTGATTTCTCACCTCTGTCTACAAAGTATCACCCGCTGCAGAGGGTGTCACAAGGGGGCCTTATTTGTCCTGTGTGCATTAGATTAGGGACGACTGCCCAAGTAGGAGGCTTGGGATCCCTCACTGGAGTTAATAATTTGCTGTATATATAAGGTGTTGGTAGGTGGGGTTCCACCAGACTTGATAATGGAAAAGGAGCTATTCCATCCTTCAGAAGTAGAAAGGTTAAATGGTGAGGTTAGAGATCAGTTTTTAAATAGTGTGTATAGAGGTTAAGAGTTATACATAATAAAAGTTACGTTTTAGTGTTTTATAGATAGAGAACTTATAGAGTTTAAGTTTGCCTATGGCAAAATAGTAAATATATCTTCATTGTTGTCTCATGAAAAGATATAATACAATATTTACACTTTTGTGAGATTACACTTTAGATTTCATTCTTCTGAGGCTGCGCCTGGTTGTCTCAGTCTTAACTTTAATACTGGAGTTCTATTCATGAACCATTCATGAACTGGTTTCAACTACTCTCCATCTAAAGCTATTTACAGTGTGTTCGGTAACAGATTAAAATAATTTTTAATAAAATTTAAGTTTTTTGGATCATGTTCTGAACATTGGCGCTATTATTGTGTATTGCGGAGATCAGCGGTTGTGGGATATTTCCACTGGTTGACAAGTCACTATAAAGATTCTGATTTATATTTTTTTTCAGTTTTTTTCCAGTGTCTTCTCGGGGTCGGGCAGGAAGATACAATTTTAGTATTTGTTCGTTGCGTGCAATCTTAGGCAGGAAAAACTTCCGCTGTCTCAAGTCCTATGAGGAATGCAGCAGAGAGTGACGTTGCTGATTCATCATGCAGAGCAGAAAGGCATCAACACACAGCCAGCTCCTAGCAACAGGAGAGCCTGAGCCCCTGTCATAACCCCGCCACCGCCTGGGAAAGGGCAGCACAAGGGAGATTTGGAAGCTATTTTTCCAAAATACAATGGATGTATCGTAAAATTTCCTGTATGGTAGAAAATAGAAAAACGTCTAAATCAACCTCTTCATTGTGACATATTAATTACAGATAGATTCTTTTGATTTCAAAATCTTTGGGGATGCAGGGCAGTCATCAGGTAGTGCTCAGCGTTCTGTGGTCTCCAGCGGAGCAGATCACTATAGGTTGAACTTGATGGACACGTGTCTTTTTTCAACCGTACTAACTATGTAACTATGTAATATGCTGTAGGTCAAAGATGTCTCTTAGGGCACGGCCACATGGTACAGACAAAATACCGGTGTTACGATTGGCGCCGCAGCCCGCACTCGTTCTTCTGGGTGCATATACTTACCTAGCCGTGCTCCTGTCTCCACACGTCCCACTGCCAACCAGTGCGCGCGTCCCGGCTCCTTAGGGTGCGCGCGCGCGCCTGTTCACTCAAATTTAAGAGGTCCAGCGCACCGGTAATTGGTTGATTTGCCAGCCGCTGACCCTATATAATTGCTACACCTCCAGCACACCTCCGCGGGATCTTTATCGCCACATGCCTTTAGAGAAAGCTGTTTGAAGTGCGTTTCCAGTCTTGTCTGTGTTACCGACCCTTGCCACGTTTCTCGACCACGAATCATCGCTGCCTGTCCTGACCTGTTTGCCTGTCCTCAACTACGAGTTTCGTCTCACGATTCAGTACCTAGCTCCACCTCGGTTGCCATCGCAAGCTAGTCACATCAGGGGTGGCGACCTGGTAGGCGGGCTCTGGTGAATACCGGGACCTACTTAGACTCAGCTCCCTGGCGTGGCCGGTACCACCACTACTCCTGCCGTTACAGTTAGATCCAGCCATGGATCCCGTCAAGGGGCCTTTGCCAAGTGTTGCAAATTGCACAAGAGGCGCAACAATTGAACCAGCTGACTGCCAAGATGCAGCAGCTTCTTGCTTCCCAGCAGCAGTCATCGCCTCCACCCGTGGTCTCATTTATGCCTGCTGTTTTATCAGCTCCTGTGGGCTCCAAGCTTCGACTCTCGTTGCCATCCAAGTTCGACGGGGACCCAAGGCTCTGCAGGGGCTTTATCATGCAGTACTCCATGTACGTGGAACTGATGGCCGACTAGTTCCCGACCGAGTGCTCAAAGGTGGCGTTTGGGTCGTTTACCTTTTTGGGAATGGAAGGGTACCCCTGTGGTCCATGGCTAACCTGCAGGCTTTCCTGAAAGAATTTCGCAACGTGTTCGAGGAGCCTGCACGTTCATCTTCTGCCAAAACAGCGCTCCTGAACCTCTGCCAAGGGGATTCCTCAATTGGTGACTATGCGGTCCGGTTCCGTACCCTGGCTTCGGAGCAATCCTGGAACGAAGCCGCCATACACACCACATTTAAGAAGGGCCTTCCCAGTAGGAGTAAAGGGGTTTTTCCACGATGTAATGTTAACGTGGGATTCTCCAAAATGGGTATTTAATCACTTTTCTAAATATATGTGATTACAAAAAGTGAAGCCTGTGAGAGCTACAGCATTGCTCAGTCCCCCGTAGTTTCCTGAAAGTTTACGTTAGACACTACCAGGACACTGACAGGAGCTGATCTGGATGCGCTTGCATGTTTGCACTTCTTATCTGATGACAGGAAACATGAAGGAGCTTGCAAGGGGCTGGGGAGAAAGTGCATGTTATGAGTCTGTCTGCTGTATAGAGAATCCACTGTTGTAATGTTATTATTTGAGTAAACTTTAGAGCCGCTTCCTCGCTCTCTTCTCACCCCCCTCCCTCTCACCCTTGCAGCTGTTCATGACTTAGCATGCTTTGTTTATATTCTCCCCTGAGCAGATAAGAGGTAAGGAACTCGCAAAACCCCTTTAAGGATGCACTGGCTGCAAGAGACCCCCATCCTCCTTGAGCGAATTAATTATTTTGGACGCCAGCATTGACATACGTTTCGCTGAGAGACAGGAGGAGCTCCGTTAAGAGCGTGACTTGGTTCGTCCCCGTCGTGTGCCTCGTCTGGCTCCTGTCTTCCAGAGGCCTCTTCTGCCGCTTCCACGGCCGTCCTTCGAGGAGCCCATGCAAGTAGACAGAGCCCATCTGTCTGAGCAAGAGCCGTCTCATCGCTGAGCCACAAATATTGTGCCAGCCCGGACCACTTCCATAGAGACCGTCCGCAACGTCCCCAGTGTCTTGGAGACGCCCGCACCTTGGATATGTGGGAGAGGCATCCCTGGGTGAGAATTCCTTCTCTCCATGGCTGACGATTCCGTTACGGGTCTCGACCGGGTTCTTGCCTTCGTTTCAGGTTCCTGCTTTCCTAGATTCTGGATCTGCCAGGAACTACATCCATTCCTTCCTGGTGTCTCAGTATCGCCTCCCGGTGGTCTGCCTGGAGAAACCGCTGGTGATCTCTTCGATCAGTGGGGAGCTCCTGAGTGATACTATTCAGTACGTGACTGAACCAGTGTCCCTTCACGTGGGGGGCTCTGCACAAGGAGTAGATCACATTCTACGTGCTGCCACGTTCTTCCTCTGTGATTCTTTTAGGGCTCTCGTGGCTGCAATGCTATGCCCCTACCCTCGATTGTAAGACAGGCAAAATCATTTACTGGGGTCCAGACTGTCAAAACCTCTGTCTTGTTGTACCACACCCGGTACGCCCCACTTCCCCGCAGACACCTTCCAAGCCACTGCCAGGTCTGCCAGCTGAGTACCAGGACTTTGTGGATGTATTTCCGCCTCATTGTTCCTACGACTGCCCTATTGACCTTCTTCCTGGGGCTAGTCCTCCCTGGGGCAGGGTTTATCCTCTGTCCGTGCCTGAGACTCAGGCCATGTTGGCCTACATACAGGAAAATTTACAGAAGGGCTTTATCCATAAGTCCTCCTCTCCTTCTGAAGCTGGGTTCTTCTTCGTGCAGTAAAAGGATGGTTCTCTACGCCCATGTATTGACTACAGAGGACTTAACAAGATTACCGTTAAAAATCATAACCCGCTACTGTTGATCTCGGAACTCTTTGACTGGCTCCGGGGAGTTAAGATGTTTTCTAAACTGAACTTGTTGGGGGCTTACATCCTTATCAGGATTCGAGAGGGGGATGAGTGGAAGACACCCTTTAACACCTGGGATGGGCACTTTGAATATCTAGTGATGCCCTTCGTTCTGTGTAATGCTCCAGTAGTATTTCAGGAGTTCGTCAATGGCATCTTCAGGGATCTCCTCTACACTTGTGTCATTGTGTACTTGGACGATATCCTGATTTTCTCTCCGGATCCACAGACCCATCGGATTCAGGTGCGCCAGGTGCTGAGACGCCTGCGCAGCAGCCATCTGTATGCCAAGTTGGAGAAATGCTTGTTCCACCAGACCAGTCTGCCATTCCTCGTGTATATCGTTTCTGACAGGGGCCTGCAAATGGATCCCGCTCAGTTGTCGACTGTCTTGCAATGGCTGCGACCAGTGGGCCTCCGGGCTATACAACGCTTCCTGGGATTCGGCAGCTACTGTCGGCAGTTCATTCCCCATTGTTCTACACTAGTGGTTCCAATCGTGGCCCTGACTAGGAAAAATGCTAATCCAAGAGGCTGGCCTCCGGCAGCTGAAAGAGCATTCTCCGAGCTGAAGGCGGCCTTCTCCTTTGCACCCATCTTGTCTCCCCCAGATCCCGAGAAAACTTTTTCGTTGGAGGTGGATGCCTCTTCTGTGGAGGCAGGGGCGGTCCTCACACAGAAGGGGTCCAAGGGCAAGACTTTCATGTGTGGGTTCTTCTCCAATACATTTTCGCCGGCTGAGAAGAACTACGTTGGACTTCTCCTCGGCATATCACCCGCATGTCAAACGGTCAGGTGGAGAGAGTCAACCAGGTCCTAGGCAGTTATTTGCACCATTTTGTCTCGGCCCGTCAGGATGATGGGTCCGGTTTACTACCTTGGTGGAATTTTCTTACAACTCCCTGGACTTGGAGTCTTCTGGCATTTCACCCTTCTACATGGTCTAAGGACAGCATC
The DNA here is from genome assembly GCA_025379985.1 of Phyllomedusa bahiana. Taxonomy (NCBI): domain Eukaryota; kingdom Metazoa; phylum Chordata; class Amphibia; order Anura; family Hylidae; genus Phyllomedusa; species Phyllomedusa bahiana. Next base: position 52,176 of record JAODAL010016673.1, on the reverse strand, counting down.
CCCGCCCACCTCTCTCTCTGTCTTCATCCTCTGAGATTCCTGCAGTGGATGCCCTGGTCCAGGATATGACGACCATTTGGGAGCAGACTCGCCAGTCCCTACAGCGAGCAGCAGTCCGCATGAAGGCCCAGGTGACAAGAAGAGGAAACCTGCTGAGACCTTTGCTCCAGGAGACATGGTGTGCCTGTCTGCCAAGTATATTTGGCTGAAGATTCCCAGCTACAAACTGGGTCCACGTTTCCTGGGGCCGTTCGAGGTGTTGGAGCGTATCAGTCCGGTGGCCTATAAGCTCCGGGTTCCACCTACATTGCGGATCCCAAATTCTTTCCATGTCTCCCTGCTGAAACCTTTGGTGCTGAACCTATTCTCTTGGAAAGTCGCCCCTCCTTCTCCTGAAGCTGAGGCCTCCAACGTGTTCGCTCTGGCCAGTGCGTACTTTTAAAACACCTGGCATATTGTGGCGAGTATATTATGCACCGCAATTCGTTGTGTGAACATAGCCTCTACGGGAACTAAACATACAAGTAACACAAAAAAGTTTTAAAGATAATAAAATTAAACGTTCAAAACACTCCCTTTCTGCCATTTTACAAAAAGAAAAGAAAAATAAAAAGTTAAAAATAATTGATATCACTGCATTTCTAAAAGCCGATCTATTAAAATACAACATTATTTGTCTCATATGGTGAATACCCAGTAGAAAAAAAAAATACCCAACACCAATTTCTTTTTGGCCAAGATGCTTTCTGATGCTGGAAAACCCACCCTGTCCTAATACGTCTTACAGCTGTGGGTTTGTTACAGTTGTATCTGCTGCAGATAGTGCTTTGTGAACAAGATGATACTGTATATTTTGCCTGCATGAATATAGTACAGCAAAGAGGACAGAGGAGAGCTTTTTGCTGCTAGATCTGAGAGTGTTAGCTCTGTACAGGGTTTTCACCGTCTAAAACTAGGACCCTGTTTGTTTTATCCGTCAGGGTATTATGAAAAATGTATATAGACAAATACTATGATGAGGATATGACAGGACCATAGAGATCTATAGAGTTGGATTATGTTTGCCCTATTTACAGAATGTATACACTTTGTGCATGGGACACAAATACATGGTGCACAAAGCGAATATGTTCAGTAAATAGGGCAAACATAGTCCATTTCTGACTATATTTGCCCTATGGACCTCCATGGTCCCATCACGACCCCGGTGTGATATCCATTGGGATACATTTTGTAAATGTATGTAAATGGAACCCAAACAAGATTGTTCACGGACAGCAAGCAATGATATACATAGATTGAGGAATTGAAACACTAAGGGCGACATGTATGATTGGAGTTTGCGCCTGTTTTCAGGCGTATACTGCGCCTCACAGTGCCGGCTTTGCTGTCGGACACAGTAATGCGCTGTTAGGCGCAAGGTTCGCCACTTTGTAATGGGCCTAACATAAAGGGGCTTTCTGTGGGCGTTCTGGGGCGGGACGCACCACATTCGAAAAATCCGAGGCATGCATGATTATGGGTCGGCAAAGTGAGGCGCGTTACAGCGCCTTACAGCTCCGACAGGCAGACCTAGTTTAATGTGGTCTATCTGAGCGGAGAAGTCGAAGTGGAGCTAGAATTCTGTAATGTGCTATAGTTCTACACTTACAGCAGTACACTACTAAAATAAATGATTTGTCAAGAAGTTTAAATAATTAAGCAAGAAATCCTGCTTGGAAGACCACAGGTCCCAGCAACACCAACAATAATGGGGAATGTATTTCCGACGCGAAATACGTGCCACACTTTGTGAAACGTATTTGAAATGTGATTTCAGGACGGATTTTCGTCCGCAAATTCGCCCTGAAATAAACCGAGTGAACAGAGCCTTACACCAGTATAAGAATAAAATGGATTTGTCATTTAAATGAAGTAATTAATAAACAGACATATCCAAGTGCTATACAAATGAAATCAATGTATTAGTAAATTTTAGCCAATAAAATGAATGTCAAGATATATATATTATCTCCTACGTAAAAAGTCTCCACTATAAAATATATTCCAAAGTCCGTGAAAATTACACTAATTTTACATCAAATAAGCCAATGATGATGTTGTACAGATGTTTTATTAAACATTTTGCATACAAACAATTTTAGATGTATTTGGGCCGCTTTCAACTTTAATGCACTTCAGTATATTCAACAAAAGGCAGCACAGCTCAGGTATTGCTGTGACCTGTGGTCCTTCAAGCCGGATTTCTATTCACTGACATTAATGATTTATTTCTGATTTCCAGCCGGTCTATAAACTTAATACATGTTAGGTGCATTCCTTATGCGCCTAATTTCCGCAATGCGCCTCACACACAGACGAGGCGCAGGGAACTTTGCGGCAGTATTTATGAGCCGACATAAATGAGGTGCAGCTTTCATGAAAAATACCGTGATCTTCATACATGTTGCCCTAAAAAGGTAATTTATTATGCCATATACACCAGCTTTCTGTCATTCATTAGTCACAATTTTTGTGCATGCCTCACTTGTACAAAATGTTTTTTACTTTCTGGTGTTTCTGTGCTACTCTCACCTCTTTTATTTTAGAAATGGTGTAAATTGTAGCAGATCCACTCCAGATTATATCTGGGATATACTTCAGATCTATGTGCCAAATCTGTTAAGAGACCTGAGCCTCTTGATAAATTTGATGAATCTCACTCCAAACTATTTTAGCTATTTTAGAACCACCAGTCTCCAGTACTCTAAGGCCTCATTCTCATCGAGTTTATGCCCCACATTTGTGGTATCCTTCAGGATACTGTAATAATTCTGACAGATACTGCCATGGACTTCTACAGGGCAAAAATAGTTTTGGATACCCCCATGGTATCCATTAGGATACTTTTTTTTGTTATCCCAGCAGATACCACAAGTGGCAGTAAATACGGCGTGTGAATGGGGCTTAAGTCTAGTAGAAAGTCAAAGGACTTTTCATAGCACAGTAACACCGCTTTATCTATATAAGACAGGACACTGGCCCTTAAACCTTTTCCTCACCCTGTGAACGGTTAATCATAGGTCAGAGGACAGCGGTCACCTACAACCTCCTTCATGACGCACAACTCTCCACTGGTTCATTTACAGCATTCAGTAATGTTTCCTAGTAGGATGGTTCGGCCACTGATCGCCCAGTTGTTTCCCATGTCAGTGGCAGCTCCATGGCTTAATTTATGCGCCTTACCCTGCAAAATGACCATTCAGAAAAGCACTTGGAGACTTCAGGTTGGAATGAATTGTGGTGCATGAAGCCCCCACCTCTTCCGCAACACATTTACATGTCAGAGCTGTAAGTGGGCTTTTCCTTGTCAGGACCGGAGGAGAGATTCCCCTCCACAACAGAAGGAAACCAAAATAGGACAAGCATCCTGGATATTGTAGCAGAGGACACACTGCGCTCAGGGGGACCTGGTGAAAGAAAGGCTGAAGGTCATGACCGATAACTGCTTGTGAATAGACAAAACAGGCACTAAGTGCAAAAATCTCGGGCTCTCTGCATATTATACCAATGGTTACAGGCAAGATCATGATTAGTCCAAGACATCACTGAGCATGAATGCGTTTTTAGGGTATGTTCATACAGCGTAATAGCGGCACGTACAGTACCCGCCGCAATACGCCTGGTAATTTGGGAGTTGTACTGATCAGTGCATACTCCCAAAGCACAGAGGGCCTGCAGCCCACCGGCCCTATTGACATGCATTACTCGCGGCACGTAATCATGTAATCACCACGAATAATTGACATGTCACTTATCTCCCCGCGCATACAATACGATTGTATTGTACGAGCGAGGAGAGGAGGCGTAATCCATAGTTCTCTGCGAGAGCTATGGATTACGGTAATTGTGGCCCGCATCTCGCCGCATATTAAGTGCAAATACGTGACGAAATGCGTGCCAAAATTTCGCCGTGTGAACATACCCTTAAGGCATGTCCCCACGGCACGGGTTTTCGGACGTTTTTTCAGGCGGTTTGCGGTTTTGCAGACCGCCTGAAAAAACGGCCGAAAATGAGCACAACGGGCTACTATGGAAAACCTGTGCAGCAGTCCCCACTGCATGGGTTTTCCGCCCGACGTTTTTTCCGCTCGCAAAACATTCTACAAGCACATTCTTCCTTCCGGTTTTTCGGACGGAATCTGTGAATGTGAATGTGAAGGGGAAGGGCTTTTCTCTGCTCATCGCGGAGAAAAGCCGCCCCCTCCCACCCCCCGACCGTGTGCACTGCACACAAACCGGACAAATACCGGTCGGATAAACCGACTGGTATTTGTCCCTTGCCGTGGGGAAGCAGCCTTAGAGTGTAATAATATTACAGGTTATGGTGACAAGAGAAGGGTTCTGCACCTAGGTTTGGCGTCCAACATTCAAAATTATTTGTCTAGTCCTACGAATGTGGTGCGACCACCCCCAGAACACCCCTAATCTTTGGTGCATTAAGTATCTTTGGTGCATTACAAAGGCTCTTATTATTATTTATTTTGTAGCGCCATTGATTCCAGGGCACTGTACATTCAGGGGGTTACATATATAATATAAGTCAGCAAGTACAATAGGGACAATCTGTGACTAACAACAGGTACAGAGGGAAAGACACCTTGCCCGCAAAGGCTTACAATCTACAAGGAAGGGGGAAAGAGACAGAAGGGGAGGGGAACCTTTATTGCACCGGAGTTTGGAGTGCACCTGTTCATACATTCTTTTTGACTGAAAGTACACCAGAAAACTGGCGCAGCCCCGTTCATACATGTCACACTTAGGCTAGGTTCACACGGTGTATTTGCAGGGCGTAATTACGTATTCCAGCCGTAATTTGTGCACTCCTTCGCGTAATTACGGACTGAAATACGTCCCATTTTAAGCCGTGTGAACATGGCCTTAGGGGGACATGTATGATCGCCGTTTTCGCCGATTTTCTGGCATATAATGTGCCTCTCTGTGCCGGCTCCACTGTCGGACGCACCTCCCCTATGTTTTTGGCACATTAGGCAAAAGCTTCACCAATTTCTAATGCGCCTAACATAAAGGGGCGTGCTGTGGGCGTTCTGGGGCGTGACGCACCACATTTGAAAACACAGATGCATGTATGCATGCGGGTCGGCAAAGTGAGGTGCATTAAAGCTCCAACAGGCAGACCAATTTCAATGTGGTCTGTCTGTTGGAGGCGTCGAAGTTTGCCCTGCATGTATGAGCGCACTTCGGCGCCGACATACATCAGGCGCAGTTTTCACGGAAAAAAAACGTGTCCCCCTTAATGTCTGATCACACAATGGGGTTTATAATTTTGGGATAGATGTATTCATGAATTATATATATCCATTAGATTGTACTTAAATTCGTTCACTGGTTTTGATAACCCATTTTCACACCTTATTATAAAACTACAAGTTCACAGAGTCCTGTGTTTAGGGTCTTCATCTTTTTGCAAGGGTAAATAGTGATGATAAAGAGTGTCTCATTCTGGAGGACCTGTCCTGCCAAGCATTACACAGACAACCCATTAATTTAAATAAGCAATGTGTAATACTTGATTTCCCCTGTGCACGAGCTACAGGGAAACTGAATTCTGCTAGATTTCCCTACAGCTTACAGCTTATTACAAGGGATCCTAACAGGGGGACAATTTTTTGACTTGTTGTCAAATGAGCCTTCTAACAAGCATATACTGCTCAAAGTGGGGAACCCCTTTAAATACCCTGGCTATGGTAGAATGACTTAGGGTAAGTCCAGACAGTAAGGTTTTCAGATGGACTTTCAGACGTTTTTCGGATTTGAAAACCATCTGAAAACCGACTATCAACCATTCACATAGACCTTGATAGAAAATCCACTCAGTAGTCTACACTGAGCGGATTTTCAGCCAAATGGATTTTTACACCATTGGTGTTCCGAAACACTTGGAACATGCACGATGTTCATTTCACTGGTCAAGAGGGACGGGTGAATCTGCAAGACAATAAAATACCGCCCGGATTCTTAAGACAGAATGCGACCAGTATTTTGTCTATGTCATGTGGCCGTACCCTTACTGATCATCTCCCACCTGTTAAACATGGCCTCATGCCCCCTCCTCCCAGCATTGCCTCTTATTACATACAGCTCTGACAGAATCCCCTCACTTTTTCAGACTACTGAATGGCAAGCATGTTGATTTATGCAATAATTATTTAACCTTTGGGGCGTGTCCCCACGGCAAAGGTTTTCAGCCGGATTTACAGACGGTTTTCAGAACCGACAGCTATCTGTAAAACGGCTGTCAACCCTTTACATGGACTTTAATGGAAAATCCGTGCAGCAGCCCAAACTGCACAGATTTTCCACCAGACTGTTTTTAGACCATCGGCGGTGAGAAAAACATGTTCATTCTTCTGCCGGAACATGAACCTGTGGGTGCGAAGGGTGGGGGCTTGAATCTGCAAACCGTGGAGAAAAGCCGCCCCCTGTGTGCCAAAAACAGACCAGATTTGGTCTGTGCCATGTAAACGCGGCCTTACTCTTTTGTGGATCTATAACTGGCATATTTTTAGGTCAGGACTCTTGGAAAGCTGGACGATCACTCTTAACATTTCCTTATCTGGTGCCAATGACACAAGACCGGGCTGCTGTGTGTAGGGCCTACCTCTGCCTTTCTATTTTCTCATGTGTGGCCTGACCGCTTTGTTCATGGGAACATGTTAGTAGTTAGAGTAATGGCCTAGTCTATAAACCATAATCAGCTCCAGGACTCATAAAATCCATGAGTCTGCTGCAGGAATTTCCTTAGGAAGCCTGGGTGCTGGGCCGCTGCGCTGACCTATGGCCCTTACAGTACAAGGAACATGTAACAGGGAGCAGGACGTGTCAGAAAAAGATTAGTTGGCGCGACCTCTTGACCTCCTTAAACTTTTACATTTTTCGTCTTGTCATTTTGGAGCAATCAACATAGATATAGAGCAGAGACTGTAGACACAAGGCTCGGGGTGCACAGGTGTGAGGAAAAGACCTGCGGCCGGGGTGGGGGGCTAAAATGGTGAAGTACACAAAGTCTGTAGTCCATTATGGACAGGGCTGAGAGGGGTCATGGACTTAATATTCTGTCATGTTTCTCTGCCCACCATGTGAATGATTTGTGATCCCCAGATAACACAGTGAAGCCTCCCAGACACCACAAGCTGCTGATTTGTATCTACTGCTAGAATTCTGCACTTCTCAATCTAAGCCCATATACAAAATCAGGCGGCCAATTATCAGGTTCCCAGCACTCAGAGACTGCAGGGGACCCTGAAGAGAAGGCAGAAGCACTAAGCCTTGTGTATTTCATAGGCCAGTGCCAGCACTGCTGCCTCTATTGCTGCCAGTAATTCTATGATCCATGGGATGCCAGGAGTAGAATGTTGTTCCTGGTTCTAACTAGACCATAGTTGCCAACTTTTGAAAATGAAAAAGCAGGAGATCTTAGTGGGCGGCGCGCTATGCGTGCCGCAGCAAAAATTTGCATGGACACGCCCATCTTGTCGGTGTGCCATGCCCCTTCAAAAAGCCACACCCACTCCACCTAACTGCATAACGGCTTTGGAAGAAAGCCAGGTAGATGCCCGTATAGCCAGGTAGTGGCACCCCATAAACAGGTATTTGCCCCTTACAGGCCGGTAGATGCCCCCTCTGTGATGTCAGGTAGAGCCAAATTTGTAGCCAGGTATGGTTCCCCCCCCTTTGTTAGCCAGGTAGGTGCCCCCTTTGTTAGCCAGGTAGGTCCCCCTTTGTTTGCCAGGTAGTGCCCCCTTGTTCCCAAACGTAAGGGGTACCCCCATTGTTGCCAGGTAGTGCCCCCATCTGTTTGCCAGGTAGTGCCCCATTGTTTGCCAGGTAGTGCCCCATTGTTTGCCAGGTTGTGCCCCATTGTTTGCCAGGTGATGCCCCCTTTGTTGCCAGGTAGTGCCCCCATTGTTGCCAGGTGATGCCCCCATTGTTGCCAGGTGTTGCCCCATTGTTTGCCGGGTAGTGCCCCCTTGTTTGCCAGGTAGTGCCCCCTTGTAGCCAGGTTGTGCCCCCTGTTGCCAGGGTAGTGCCCCCTTTGTTGCCAGGTGATGCCCCCTTTGTTGCCAGGTGATGCCCCCATTGTTGCCAGGGAGATGCCCCCATTGTTGCAAGGTAGTTCCCCTCTCTGTTAGCCAGGTAGGGGCCCCCTAAAGCTAATAAAAATAAAATAATAAAATCCACTCACCTTAGCAGGCTCCTGCAGCGCGGCCAGCTCCTGCCCGATCTCCTCAGCGGCGCAGGGGGAAGTGAGAGCAGCCGCGCCTCACTCCCCTGCAGCCGCGCGTCACTTCCCCTGCGCCACTGATCTGTGTGTACCGCGCGCACAGACGCCGGACATACAGGGGGAGGAGGGAGAAGGAGCGATCCCTCCTGCCTCCTCCCGCACAGTGAGACCGCGGGCGGGTGAGCGGACGCTGCAGCTGCTTCACCCGCCTGTAGGAGCGGCCCGGCGGCGCAAGAGTAGCGCGCCAGCGCTACTCTTGCGCCGCGGTAATTTAAAGGACCCCCCCCGCCTGCAGGCGGCGGGAGGAATGCAAACTCCCCCGGGAGGGCGGGAGGGGACCCCAAATAGCGGGACCCCCCCGCCAAAAAAGGGAGAGTTGGCATGTATGAACTAGACCCTGCATTGGCCAAAAAGTGACAACAGTCATAGGAACAGGGCTGATTTCTCTGTACGTCAGGCTGTGTTTTTCACCTCTTAGGGCATGGGTTTTCGGCTGGTTTTCCAGCCGGTTTGTGGTTTTTCAGACCGCCTGAAAAACCGGGCGAAAACGAGCACAATGGTGCTCTATGGAAAACCCGTGCAGCAGTCCCCACTGCACGGATTCTCTGTCGGGTGTTATTTCCGCCCGCGGTCCAGCCGCAAGGCATTGAACATGCACAATCTTCCGTCCGGTTTCCGGATGGAATCTGTGCATGTCAACGTGGAGGGGGAGGGCTGTTCTCCGCTCATCGCGGAGAAAAGCCGTCCCCCCAGCCGGTATTTGTCCTGTGCAGTGGGGACGCGCCCTTAGAGTACGGCGGCATGGCATATGTAAAATTCTGGTCGGATTCTGTTTAAAAATCCAGATGGTATTTCATTGTCTTTTGAATGGTTTTGGGGACGGTTCTGTCCACGGTTTGCAGATTCACCCGTCCCCCATAATCATTGAATTCACACATTCTGACCGAAAAGCGGGTGCATATTCCAAGTTTTTCGGAACGTTGGCCGCTGAAAATCCTTTCAGTGTAGACTACTGATTTTCTATTAAAGTCTATGGGGATGGTTTCTTGTCTTCAAATCTGCAAACCGCCTGAAAATCCAACCAAGAAACCATGCTGTGTGGAAAAACACTTAGGGCGACATATATGAAGGAAGGCGCATCGAAGTGAATAGTTGAGTCTTATTTTCAGTGAATAATGCGCCTGATGTATGAAAGTGGTTCTTGTGTGTTCATAAACGGTGTGTAAATTTCGACGTGCCTCGCCTTTGTGTTAAGCGCATTATGAAACTTAGGCGCATAAGTATTGTGCCTAACATATATAAAGGCTATAGATCAGCTGGAAATAAAAGTCATTAGACTAGCATGTCAGTGAATAGAAACTGGCAGTGATCTTGCTTGGTGGACCACAGGTCTAAGCAAGACCTGTGCTGTGCTGGCTCTTGCTGTATGTAGAATAAAATTAAATAGCAAGGAACTATCTGAACATGGACAAACTGAATTAACCCATGGAGGTCTTTATACAGGACTAAACTTAAAGGGGTTGTCTCGCTACAATGATTGGGTTTGAATTAAAAGAACTTTAAAAAACAAGCAGCTTTGCAATATATGTTCATTACAAATGTCCTACTGATTTTGCGTTATCCCTGTTAGTAGTAGTGCATCAGCTCCTCAAATCTCTATAGCAGCTGACCTGTTGATCTTTATCTCACTGGCTGCCAGTGCTGATGACTCATCACCTTCTGAATGCAGGTCTGAGCACAGAGCCCCTCCTGCACAGAATGCTTCTATAGTGGAGGGAGGGGGAGGGCTCTGGCTTCTGTGTCTGCCCTGCCTGGATTAACCCTGTGTGTGCCTGCTTCCTCCTGCTCTCTACACAGAGTGAGGAGAGCAGAGACTGATCTGTAGTCATAAAATGTGACAGCAGTGACCCTGTGTGTTACTATAATCATGATGTGTCTGTGGAGCTCTGACTATACTAATAGAACAGATCAGGGGGGCATGTGAATGCTTCCTATCTCTCCCTGCTCTGCTGTATTAGTGACACATTGTGATTATAGTAACACACTTCACAGCTGCCCTGTGTATGTTCTGATAGGGTTTGTTTGTTGCTGGAGATGTGGAGATTTGTATGCTAAGCAGGGGGTATAGGAGCACTTACATCCCCCCTGCTCTGCTATTAGCAATCACAGCTTCACAGAACTCTCCACATTCACAGATCAGCCCTCTCCCTGCTGTCTCTGTGGAGCTGACAGTGCAGCTGATCCAGGAGCCTGCAACAGACCTAGGCAGGCACACACAGGGCAAACCCCCTCGCCCCCCCTGCTGTATAGAAGTTATGGAGGAGAGCTGTCTGTGTGCTGAGGGGAGTGGGGAAGGGGGAGGAGAAGAGTTAGACAGTCAGCACACCCCTGAATTCAAAAATGCTTTGCTGCCAGAAGCATTGAAGTGGGCTGAAAGCTTGTAATGAGACAACTCCCTTAAATATACCACAGTGCAATATGTCTAAAGACTTTTAATTGTTTCAAATCCTATGTCTTAAAGTTTAAAGACGTTTCTTTGGATACTTATAAATAAATGCAAGAAATATATATCATACAGTCCACTATTATCTATGCAAAGGAGTAATATGGGGCGAAATACGGGACGAGATACGTCCCATTTTAAGCCGTGTGAACATAGCCTTAATGTGAAAAAGTTGGGATTTAGGTGTAAGTATGTATCTGAATGGCAGCATTCTAATTACTTGTTTTAAAAGGTTAGAACCGGACTTGGACAGTGACGATCTGGAAAAAATATGTATTGGTGGCGATTTCTCCATAGTACCGTTATAGAGAAATACCATGGGCCTCATGTATGAAAACTGTCTAGGTCTAAGACTTCCTTTGTTGCCCATAGCAACCAATCAGAGCTCCCATTTCACTTTATATAATGCTCTGAAAAAAATTAAAGGGGGGCTCTGATTGGTTGCTATGCATCTTAGACCTAGACAGTTTTCATGCATGTCCTGGAACCTAAATTCCTGGAACTTGTCTCTTTGATGGATTTTGAAGTATGGCATCATCGAGGCCTTAGGTATCATGGCCAATTATATGTGAATGGGTGATTTAGAGATTTTTTTGGAGCTTGCAGATTGTTTCGGTTTGCCAAGATCAGCTCCATTCCGTTATCTTCAGATAAGACATGCATGTTTTAAGCAATTCGGAGGCAGGGAGATCCCATTAAAGTGGAATAAAGTTAAAGAGATAGCTAGAAGAGAAAACCAACAGTATCTACCTTTTACAATTGTATTCTGTGGTGTCAACCCTCTCCTTTGGAGAAAGCATTTGAGTGTTGGAAAGCAGATATTTTAAGTCAGAGATCAATTGATACAAACTAGCTGGTTACATAGAATTTATTTTGCCCAATGCATCTAGCTCAGATGGGGAGACTCCCTAGTGATGTCTGCGCCAGGTGTGACACTACTCCATACATTTTGGGAGTGTCTTTCTATTCTGTCATTCTGATCTGAGATTCATGGTTCCTTAAAGGGGTTTTGCCACAATCTAATGTTGACGTGGGATCCTCCAAAATGGGTATTTATCACTTTTCTAAATATATGTGATTACAAAAAGTGAATCCTCTGAGAGCTGCAGCCTGACTTAGATGCCCTTAGTTTCTTGACTGTTTACATTAGCTACGACCAAGAGCTGATCTGGCAAGCTCCTGGCCACGCTTGCGTTGTTTGCACCTTTTATCTGATGGCAGGACACAGGAACGAGCTTTGAAGGAAGGGGGAGAAAAAAAGCAGTGTTACTGGGCATCTGCATTAACTTTGTTTCTGGGTCAGAGCCTGTCTGCTGTATAGAGAATCCTCTGCCTGCTGGGAGCTTATCTTTACTCCTGAACACATAAGAGGGAGAAAACAAAGCCAATATAGCTTGTGTACAATACAGTTATCCTCTGTGGTTTAGCCAAACATGTTTGCTCGGCTACAGAGACTGAATATCAGCCTCCAGAGCGTGCATGGGAGGTGGAGTGATGACATCACAGAGGAGGTACTTGTTTTTTTAAACACAGAAACAAAACGCCCCTTTTTTCAAGGCTCAAGAGGGGAGTATCAGCCTGTTAAGTGAGCAAATCACTTCTTGGCAAAACCCTTTTAAATGAGAAAATGGGATTTCCAGGAGTGTGTGCTCCAGAGAGTAGCTTATTGGGGCTGATGGAGGATCTTGTCCCAACTTAAGTATGAGCATAAATTGAACAGGCTGTTGATGCTCTATTTATGAAAATCTCTATTGCTGAATTGGAAGCCTTTTAAGAAGCCTTCATTGACTCATCTGAGCCAATTTATGAACGCAGATCTTCCATTATATATGCTCACCTATGAATCTAGAGGGGTTCCTAAATGGTTGGAGAATCTTCAAACACAGAACTTTTTCCAGCATAATCCTCAAAAATGTATAAAAAATATACATCTAAATTTATTCGTTCACATCCATAAAATCGCCAACAGGACAGCGGACATAGAAAAATAGGACTGCGTAAGTGTTGCCCTTGTGCTGCATTATTTTTCTATGTCTGCTATTCGTTGCCGATTTTATGGATATGAACTGTACTGTGTTTGGAGATTCTTTGATACTTGAGGTGGGTTCCGTGCAAACCATTTGGACTGCCACGTGAAGTCCTTGGTGAGTTGGCCATTTGTGTTGTTTTCATTCCTGAATGGTTCACAGATATATGGTGGCTGGAGACGCAAACAGTGTTGAGATAGACATTACTGGCCAAGGGATCCGGACATCGGAGGCGGATGTGAGTGCGAGTGTAGTGCGAGTATATGAATGGTACAATATGACATATTTTGGGACTGTACTTTTCTTGGTAGTGACCTGATTAAAACAAGAACTGTTCAATTTTCCTATCTATTGTCAATTTGTATTGTAATAAATATTTATACCAGTGACTGGTTTATGTATGTGCAGTACTTTGTTTTATATGAAACATACTGTGTTTGTGTTGGGAGTGTAAGGGTGCGTTTACACGGTAAAAACCAAATACCGGTCGGAAATGCCGACCGGTATTTGGTCTTTTTTGTCATGTAAGGGGGCGGCTTTTGTCTGCGGTTTGCGGATTCAAGCCATCCCCTTCCCCATCCACATGTTCATGTTCAACCCGAAAACCGGACGGAAGAATGAACATGTTCCAAGTTTTTAGGAACGCCGTCAGTGTAAAAAAAAACATCTGGCGGAAAATCCGGCGGTCCCCAATGCACGGATTTTCCATAGAAGTCTATGAGGAAGCGTTGCTTGTCGGTTTTCAGATGGTTAGTAAAACCGCAAACCGTCTGAAAAACCGACAAGTAACCCGTGCCGTGGGGACAAGCCCTTTCATTACACTTAGTAGAACTTTCAAAAATAAAAACTTTTAAAAGATAGGAACAGGTAACCGGAGGAGGCACCAGATGCTTTGGCGGTATGAGGCCCTGAAATTACCGATGGCCACTCTGCAGGCCAACTCTATTTGATTTGCTTGGGTTTCGGTTGCATTTGACATGGACCTTAATCGGAAGCACAATGCTAATAATAAACACATATTGTATAATTAGCTGAATAACATTTTTTGTCTCCTACTGCACCATTGTTCGGTTATAAAACCTAAGTCCCCAAAAGCCACTGCAGCCTCTGCACCCTCTCTTGTTCCTGCAGTGATGTATGGGATGGATAATGTTCTACTCTCACCCCCAGCTCCCTTGTCCCAGGGGAGGAGGGAGAGGATTATACAGGACAGGCGCTCAGTTATCTGGTAAATGGATGATTTACCTGCAGACCCTGTGAACACTCATCACAGCTCCCAGGAACATAAACGAGGTTGTGAAAATGTTCTGAATCTCTATGGACAGCTCCTGGCTCCCCAGATGTACTCCAGACTCCATTAAATTATCCTGAGAAGGAACAGCGTAGAAAGCTGCCAGATAATTGACCGTAAAAACCGCCGTGTGTTCACGTCGTATTCGTTTACTTGGGGTTATTTTTAATCTGATGTGAACTTTTCCTCTCATACAAGTGCGATGTCCCCTGTGGTTTTACTGTGCAAGAAAATCCTGCTATTCTGCAATTTTAAGAGTTACATATGGAGGTGATAAAGATGGGGTCCCCTATTAAGGACCCACACTCCTATTAGCGAAAAGGGATTCTCAATATAAGGGACCTGCTGTGTCTGTACATGGCTGCTAGAAGTAATTTCAGGACCCCATACAGTTGGAGAATCTGGGCCCCCCGCCCACTACCAGGTCCCATCTTGCACCATAACAGTAGGGTTTGGATTGACCTGTCTATGCATTGCCCCGATGAGCTAAAATTGTAAGCATGCCATTAACACTGGGAGAATGGGGAGATCTGGGTACCCCACAGTGGCAATACCTACTGCATTATTCATATTCAGATAGTTATCATTGTGTGTGATCTATGGTGTTACATAGGACTGTACGCAACAAACACTGCATTCTCCACATTCAGAGAGTTATCTCTCTGTGTTATCTGTATTGTTACATAGGACTGCAGGCAACACCTACTGCATTATCTGTCTTCAGAGAGCTATTACTTTGTGTTATCTATAGTGTTACATAGGACTGCAGGCAACACCTACTACATTATCTGTCTTCAGAGAGTTGTCACTGTGTGTCAGCTATAGTATTACATAGGACTGTATGCAAACCTACTGCATTATCCACATTCAGAGAGGTATCTCTGTTGTCTGTAGTGTTACGTAGGTCTGTATGCAAAACCTACTGCATTATCCACTTTCTTAGAGTTAGCTTTTTGTGTTATCTATAGTGTTCTATAGGACTACAAGGCAACACATATTGCATTATCTGTCTTCAGAGAGTTATCACTGAGTGCTATCTACAGTGTTACATAGGACTGCATGTAGCACCTACTGCATTATCCACATTCAGAAAAGTATCGCTGTGTGTAATCTATGCAGAGAGTTGTCACTGTGTGTCAGCTATAGTGTTACATAGGACTGTATGCAACACCTACTGCATTATCAACTTTCGTAGCATTAGTTTTTTGTGTTATCTATAGTGTTCTATAGGACTACAAGGCAACACATATTGCATTATCTGTCTTTAGAGAGTTATCATTGAGTGTCATCTACACTATTACATAGGACTACATGTAGCACCTACTGAATTATCCACATTCAGAAAATGATCACTGTGTATAATCTATGGTGTTACATAGGACTGTGGGCAACACTTATGCATTATTTCACCCTTCTTGCTGTATATACTACACTGAAGGGAATAACCTTAGCCAAAAGACCCCATAACTCCATCCACAGAACACAGAACAGCAAGCCAGGTGACCTCACATCACCTGTAAAATAATCCTTGCAGCTCTCCCAGAATTCCACAGTCATCTGCAGATTAAAACAAGAAGACACAATATAAAGATGTCAGAAAGTCAGGTCGGTGAAGGATCAAACTGATAAATGCCATATCTTCACTGAAAAGATCATATGTAACAAAGAAAACAGAATAAAATGATGACATCTTGTAAGCTGCTGGGCTCTGGTGGTGGAGGGGTTAATACATTTATATGTGTCATTACAGTCTTAACATTGTGTTCCTTTGGTCTCCTCCACAGGTAAGTTAACTTTCCACACACCCTGAATGGCATGGGAATCCACATTGCTGTGCAGAGTCACAGTCCTTCCCTTGCGCTTTTCTTTAGGGATTTAGCTAAAGTTGGGGCTGGCATGCATGTGCCCGGGTTCTAGGTGCCACGGGGGACACCATAAGCTAGTCTGCCCTGGTTAGGGTACTAAGATACATGAGAAAAGGGTAGGAAACAGGTTTTATGTTACCTGTTATAAAGATTCAGTTTCCTACCCTTTACCAACCCACAGTGAAGACTGACACACATGCATTGTTTGGGGGAATGCAGTAAAAGTTAGGCTTTATGTTACCTGCTACCCTGTTTCCCCGAAAATAAGACCGTGTCTTATATTAATTTTTGCTCCTAAAGACGAGCTAAAACTTATTTTTAGGGGATGATTTTTTTCAATGAACAATAATTCACATTTATTGTTGAACAAAAGATCAACATGTATTAATATACTGTAGTGATTTCATCACAAATAGCATAAGCAGCCAAACTCTGAATTTCATAACTAAAATTGCACTATGTCTTATTTTCGAGGGTGTCTTATTTTCGGGGAAACAGGGTATAAAGATTCATACTTTGACTGCATTCCCCCAAACAATGCATGTGTGTCAGTCTTCACTGTAGGTTGGTATTTTATTCATAAATCAAGGAACTCAAGATTCAGCGGGGTTTTGCCACAAAGTAAAATTGATGCGGGACGCTTGCAAATTAAATAATGTTTTCACCAGTCATCATTTAAAAAAATTCTGTACCATTTTTGTTTTAGCTGCTGCCTTAGAGATCCATACTGTACAGCTCGTCTTTAGAGGATACGATGAGAGTTCCTCGGTCCTGCCGCAAATGCTCAGACATCATCTCTCCTCTCAGGTAGTTACTGTCAGTCTCCTTCCTGCTTAGTAATTACACACTCACTACTGAGTGAGTGTTCAACCCCGGGTGCTGTCACTCTGCTCCTGCCTTCTATACTCTTTAATAATTAGTAAACAGTGCAAATAAATAAAAAGAAAAAAGAAACCTCAATCAGGTATATGTATTGAGAAAAAAAATATACATTTGGTTCCTGCAGGGATTTAAACCTAGGACCACTATGTTGAAAGGCAGAAATGCTAACCGCTCAGCTGCATTGTATCTACTCACAGCTCTTTACACAAACAGACCTTTGTTTGACTAGAGGGAGTACACTGTGGGGAAAGTCATGGTGATGTCAAGCCTGCTGGATCACTTGACATGCAGTTCAAACAAATCATACACACCCTCTTTTGAGCACACTGGAAGCTGAAGCAGGAATGAAATGCCTTAGTGTAAAAACCACTTTAAGGGAACTTGTCACATTGATCATGCTATCTGATCTGCTGTCAGCATGGTATAGAGCAGGAGGAGCTGAGCAGATCAATATGTAATTTTAGAGGGAAAGAAACAGAAGAAATTGTAGTTTATTCATTAAAATCCCTGCTTATTCTGAGTTAAAGGGGTTGTCTCACTACATTGATTCATCTTACCTCAGTCCTGTTTTCTTGGTTTTACTTTGAATTCTGGGGCCTGTTTACTGGCTTCTACTAGGCTACAGTAGAAGCCAGGTCTGTAGCTGTAGCAACCAGTGCTGGCAGCCTATCAGGAGAGATCAAACAGGTCTGTAGCTATAGCGACCTGAGGAGCTGATGCAGCCCATACTAGAGGGGATATCTCAGAATAGGTAGGACACTGTTTATACACACATATTGCAAAGTGACTTGTTTTTGCAAGATCTTTAACATAAAAAGCAATCCTTACAGTGAGACAACCCCTTTAAGGAGTCCTGTAGGTGGTGTTTTCAGTGACTGATAACCTTCCGTGTATGATTGTGCATACAGAGTTAACTGTCAATCACTGATAAGACTGTCTACTGGATGCCTTAACTCATAATAAGCAGGGATTTTAATGAATAAAATACAAGGTTTTCTGAACCTTTCCCTACAAAATTATATATCATGCTACTCAGCTTTTCCTGCTCTATACCATGCTGACAGCAGATAAGATAACATGTTCAATGTGACAGGTTCCCTTTAACAGAGCCCAAAAATAGTGGGATGGTACCAAGCCCCTTAACAAAAAAAAATTAAATAGATATAATAGTAAACCTTATTTTTGCCTTCTGACATTGAGTTAACTCGAAAATTTCTGTTGTAAATTTCAGTAGGTTTTAATGAGCAATTAGAAAGCAGCAAAGGGAACTGCACGAGGTTCATTGCCTTCATTTTGTCATTTTTGTAGAAAGCGACTTCGCTTTAACATAAACACAAGGGCCGTAAACCTTTCATTAAGCATGGGGACGGGTGAGCTCAGCACCTACATGTTTGGGTTCAGCATTGCATTAAGACACTGGGTGGCCGCCTTGACGGTGTCTCACAGGGTGATAGATCGCAGGTTTATTAAAGCTGCTCCTGAGCGCTCATCACTTTTACACCAGGCTCCACATTTCTGGAACTTTTCCATGTACAGTATGTACATTATTAACCAGTGTCGCAAGACATAATTACACTTTTCTTAGTCTCTCAGTGAGGTTAACCCAGGATATACTTCACACTATAAAACTATTGCACTTTTCCTGCCAAATCTAATAAATTTATCAGGGTCAAGTCTCAGTTAATATACTGCCTGTAGCCAAACGGCACAAAAAATGTTGTGCCATATGGTTAATTGGAGTGCTGGAAAAATAGATTAAACCTATATTCATAAGTTTGTATTCATAAAGGGAGCACTCCCCCGACTCTGACAGACTGCTGTTTATATGCATATATTGTAGCCTGTCAATCACAGCCCTTAATTATGAGGAAGGGGGGTAATGTAGAATGACATAAGGGAGCATTCCCTTCATGAATATAGTAGACTCTGAAATAATAGTCTACTATATTATTTTAGCTATCGTACTAGCCAAATGGCACAAAATAAGTTTGTGCTGTTTTGACTATTAGGAGCCGTTCACACGGCACAGTGCAAATACCGGTCGGAAATCCTGTTTGCGGAGAAAAGCCCTCTCCCTTCTCATTGAAATGTTCATATTCCACCCGAAAAGCAGGCGGAAGAATGAACATGCTCAATGTTTTTTGGACCGCCAGCAGTCTAAAAAACCGTCAGATGGAAAATCTTTCCATTAAGGTCCGTGTAAACGTTTGTCAGCCGGTTTGCAGACGGTTTTGAAAAACTAAAACCATCTGCAAAACCGGCTGCAAAACAGTGCAGTGGGGACAAGCCCTTAGTAGTAGGGATGTGTAGCTATAATCTTCCTAAACAAGGATGAATATTCAGCTGCTTTAAAAGAAATGGTCAACATAAACATGTAATAATAATCTATTTTTATTGCGCCAACATATTCTGCAGCACTTTACAATGTAGAGGGTATAAGGACAAAAAACAAACATTACATAGTAAATAGCTACTAAAAAAATCAGACACAAGGAGCGACATGTATGATCGGGTTGCGCCAGTTTTCTGGCGAAAACGGCGCCTCAGCGATCCGAATCCCCTGTCGGACGCAGAGATGTGATGTTATGCGCAAGCTTCGCCACATACTGATGCGCCTAACATGAAGGGGCGTGCAATGGGCGCGGTTGGTGGGCGTTCTGGGGCGGGACGCGGCACATTCGAAAACTCAGAGGCATGCATGATCGCGGCTCGGCAAAGTGCGGCGCATTGCAGCGCTCTGCAGCTCCAAAAGTCAGACCTAGTTGAAGTTGGTCTAAATGAGCCGGAGAAGGCGAAGTGAAGTGAGAACGTAACATGAGAGGAAACATATAGAAGATCGCCAAAGAAATCAATCTCAGCTCTCCGCTCCGTGAGGCATGGAGTATGATTCCAAAAAGCGTTTTTATTAGGTGTAAAACATTATCAGAAAAAGAGCTCAAACCTTCTATAAACATAAATCAATCAAATAAAGAAATAAATAAAGAAATAAAATCACTTTCCAAAAATCAAGAATGGCGTTACATCAGGAATTAGGATCCTGGAAATTGCTGGGAAATACAGTAATTCAAATTCTGTAAGCGCTTCTCATTGGTCGGCAGAAACCAGCCAATCAGAATAGGAGCGACAGTGACCCATTATAACCTATGGAGAAGTATTGACCAATCAAATGAAAAGGCAGGACAGTTCAAAATACAGTAAAAAAGGCAGAAAACAGTTGATTGGTTGAGCAAGTGGGGGCTTGGCTATCCCAGCCAATCAGAATAGGAGCGACAGTGAACCATAATAACCTATGGAGAAGTATTGACCAATCACATGCAAAGGTGGGACAGTTCAAAATACAGTAAAAATGCAGAAAAGAGGCGATTGGTTGAACTAGCGGGGGCTTGGCTATCCCGGCCAATTAAAGTGCGAGCTACTTGTCCCATTGTAGTCAATGGAGAGATCGGGGCAATGAAATCTCGGCTCTCAGCTCCGTGAGGCATGGAGCATGATTAAAAAAATCGTTTTTATTAACTGTAAATCATTATCTGAAAAAGAGCTTAAACCTTCTATAAACATAAATGAATCAAATCCCTAACAAAGCGTTTGTCGCCGAGACTGGCGCTACATCAGGAATTGCGATATAGAGAATTGCCGGGAAATACAGTAATTCAAATTCTGTAAGCTCTTCTCATTGGTCGGCAGAAACCAACCAATCAGAATAGGAGCGACAGTGACCCATTATAACCTATGGAGCAGTATTGACCAATCAAATGAAAAGGCGGACAGTTCAAAATACAGTAAAAAAGGCAGAAAAGAGCTGATTGGTTGATCCCAGGCGGCAGATATGAATCCACCAATCAAAAGTAGAGCCTCTATTTTGAGTGGAGCAAGAAGGGCGCAAAAGAAGGGCGCACTAAAAGTTATTACTGTCTATGGGAAATATTCTAGTACTGTGATTGGTTGGGGGGGAAGAGGGGCTCGTCCAGCTTAGCCAATCAGCGGGTGAGCTACTTATCTCATACAGTTCTATGGGGAAAAGAAATGCAGAGCTAGCTCTGTTTGTGATTGGCTCAGTTAAAAAAGGGGCGGTTATTTGGGCCAATGGGAGAGCGAGCGACGCTCTTATGGGTTTCTTTCTTTTTTTTTTTAATGTTATTTTTATTAGTGCTTTCAAATTAATAGATACAAACAAACAATACCCCCAACATGGGGGAACAACAAAGGGAAATCAGGAAAAGGGGGTGGGTAGGGGGGGGGTGGGAGGGAAATGCCGGGGAAAGGGTGGGTACGAGGGAAATTAGAAATACACTTACAATCTTTAAATCTGAACAGAAACTACAATTGTCTGTCATAAAGTAACATGCCATACTGGGCAGATTATAAAACAAAATAACATAGTTCAAACATGTTCAGAATCTAATATCAGAGCAATGTCAAACTCAGGCATAAAGGCAAATAACGCCAGGAATAATGCAGTTCCTCCTCATGGAATCTAACTGGCTTCAGATAAGATGCCTGGAGCACCCTAGGGGGAAAGAAAGAAAGAAAGAGAAAGAAAGAAATAAAAAAAGGGTGGGGAGGAGAGAGGGGAAACGGGAAGAGATATCCGGGGGCCGAAAAAGGTGAGAGGAATGGTGACAAATGATTGTCAGTCTCCACTCAGCAGGGCCTTATGGGTTTTCTAATGCAATCTATAATAAAACTGTACATGGCCGAAATCAAATGATAACACTCATTAAGTTGTACCGATGTGTATATAAAATGAACAATAATATGGGGGTAACGAAAATAAAGAAATAAAAATGAATTCATTGAATTCGCCAGGCATTGTGCATCTTGCACACCCACAAAATGCCCTTTTGAGCCTGGCAGCTGCGGGGCTGTAAGGCTATGTTCACACGGCTTAAAATGGGCCATATTTCGGTCCGTAATTACGCGCCAAAGTGTGCAAATTACGGGCTGAAAACGGCCTATTTATTACGGTAATCCACAGTTCTCATAGAGAACTATGGATTACGTCTCCTTTCTCTGCTCAGCGAATACGCCGATGGGGGAGATAATTGACATGTCATTTTCTAGCGGCGTATACGTGCCGCTAGCAATGATTGTCTATGGGTCGGCGAGGTGCCGGCCCCCCGTTCGCTCCCGCCCCGCCCCCACAAGGCGTAACTGCGGGGCGTAACTGTCAAGCATTTGCTGTGCTTTCCAGCATGGCAAGAGTTAAGTTCCTGATTGCAGCAGTAGCAATTGATGCCCATATCCCTGTATGGCTAGCTATAAAAACCAGCCTCTGCTGTCAGACAGGGCCTGAGTTACCCGTGTGCAAGTTGGGGTCTTGCTTAGTTTCGTTGGTCATCTGTGTATCCTGGTACAAGTCTGTATTCCTTGATTCTGTGTTCCATCCTGTGTTCCCTACCTGGTCCGGACCACTGTCTACCTCCTGTTCTGTGTCTGCCGTGTTGCTGGTACTTATGTTACTCTGGTGTTCTTCATGGCACAAGTCTGCAGGGCCTCTGGAGCTATACCTGGTCCCAAGAATCCACCTCTCCCCAGTAGGTTTCATGGACTGATTTTGCATGTTTTTGTGTAAGTTTCTATTGCTACAATAAAGTCCTTATTGAACATAACAGTATGACTCTTCTCTTCTATTTTTACTCATACCCCAATGGACCAACAAGCATTGATCAGTCCTGGAACACCCCTTTAAATTGTTTCCACAGTAAAAAAAAGATGAATTCTGGAGATATTCCTGAGGTGTAGGTGGCAAGAGCGGGCAAGGGATTGAATATAGGGAGTGAAGGACAGATCGGAATCTAGTATGATCTCCAAACAGCGGGCCTGAAACAGAAATAAGTGGGTCGAATTGGTTAGTAAATGGTGGAATGACAAGAAGTTCAGTTTTAGGTTTAGTTTGACATGATGTCAGAGACAGCGGACAGGCAGTCACTGGTGTTTTGTAGCAGGGCTGGAGTGATGTCCCGGGAGGAGGTGTATAATTGAGTGTCATCAGCATAGATATGGTACTGAAAGACAAATCTACTGATGGTTTGTCCAATGGGGGCTGTGTAGATAGAAAAGAGGAGAGGACCTAGAACTGTTCCCGAACAGCAAGAGGAAGAGATGAACCTTTAAATGAGACACTAAGGGCCACATGTATGAAAACTGTCTAGGTCTAAAACTCACTTTGTTGCTCATAACAACCAATCGGGGCCCCCTCTTATTTTTCCAGAGCATTATATGAAATGAAAGGGATGCTCTGATTGGTTGCTATGGGCAACAAAGTGAATTTTAGACCTAGACAGTTTTCATACATATGACCCTAAGGACATGTTCACACGGCGGTTTTGGCCACGGGTTTTTCCGCGGCTCTCGCCGCGGTTCCCGCGGCCAGAACCTCGTCGAACCTCGCTGCAAACTCGCGTCTCCCGGCGCGGGTTTGCGGCGCGGGCGCTGGGCGTGGTCTCGGGGCGGGTGGGGCGTGGTTTGGGGCGCGGCTTGTGCCGAGGGTTTGCCCCCATGCAAATTGATAGCAGGGGGCAAACCACCAGGAGAGTTCTCCACGCGGCCAAACCCGCGGCGTGCGAATATTAGTGCGGTTTCCCATAGGAAACCATGTTAATAAACTAGGCGCGATTTGGGCGCGGAAACCGCGTTGGAACCCTCGGCCAGAACCGCGCCCCAAGCTGCCGTGTGAACAGGGCCTAATGCCTCGTTCACACGGCTTATTCTGGGACTGATTTCAGCCGTACTGCGCGCCGTATTTGCGCTCCAATACGGCTGAAATTAGTCCCAGGCATTACGGAATCCATAGTTCTCATAGAGAACTATGGATTCCGTCTCCGCTCCCCGCTCGGCGAATCCACTGAGGGGGGAGAAAGTGACATGCACATTATTTACGGCGTGTACGCGTCGTGAAAAATGAATGTCTATGGAGCCGGCGAGCTGCCGGCCCCCCGCCCCCGCTGCACGGCTGCCGGCGTAATTGCGGGGCGAAATCCGTCCCCGCAATTACGTCGGCAATAAGCCGTGTGAACTTTGCCTAAGGGTGCCTTTACACGGCAAAGACCAAATACCGGTCAGGAAATCCCGACCGGTATTTGGTCTTATTTTTGGCACGCAGGAGGACGGCTTTTGTCCGCGGTTTGCGTAATCAAGCCCTCCCCCTTCGCATGTTTATGTTCCGCCTGAAAACTGGGCGGAAGAATGAACATGTTCTAAGTTTTTCGGTCCGCTTTCAGTGGGGACTGCTGCATGGATTTTCCATTAAAGCCAAAGTAAAAAGTTGACAGTCGGTTTACAGACGACTTTGAAATCCGAAAACCATCTGTAAAACCAACTGTAAACCCGTGCCATGGGGACAAGCCCTAAGGGTGATATGTATGAACGTGAGTGCGACAGTTGTATGCCAAAAGTTGGCTATATTCTGTGCCAGACACAACACTTTTAAATGCTCCAATTATGCGACAGATTAATACGATTAGACATATTTATGAACGGGTCATGCCAAACTTTGGCGCAAAAATGTTGTTAGAAGTCAGACCAAGTTGAAAATGGTGTGGGTGAGAGCAAAGTTGTCCTAGATGAACTGAAATTGCCATTAGGGCACAATATATCAATTATTTCCCCTATAATACCACTAAAGTAATAAAAACTAACTTATGTTATTTATAAAATTATATACAATTAAATAATCTAAAATTAATACAAAATTATATAATAAAACATTTATATTAAATTACATAATATCCAAACAATATCAAATTATCTCCTATAAAATTTATATAAAATTATATCATGTAAAATTTATATTAAATGGAATAATGTAAATTAATTGAACCAATACAGCATCTACCATAAACCCCGTCCTCAATTGGGTGTATACAACGTTAGCATAGTATTATCAGTGATTACAAACACATCACAACAGGCTAGAAATAAAATAAAAGCTGTTAGAATAGCACATCAGTGAATAGAAAAGGGGTTGTCTCGCTACAATGATTGGGTTTTAATTAAAAGATCTTTAAAAAACAAGCAGCTTTGCAATATATGTTCATTACAAATGTCCTACTGATTTTGAGTTATCCCTGGTAGTAGGAGTGCATCAGCTTCTCAAATCTCTATAGCAGCAGACCTGTTGATCTTTATCTCACTGGCTTTAGGGTCTGTATGACTCATCAGCCTCTGAATACAGGTCAGAGCACAGAGCCCCTCCAGCACAGAATGCTTCTGTAGTGGAGGGAGGGGGAAGGCTCTGGATTCTGTGCCTGTGCTGCCTAGATTAACCCTGTGTGTGCCTGCTTCCTCCTGCTCTCTACACAGATTGAGGAGAGCAGAGGTGATGCTGATCAATAGATGTGACAGCAGTGACCCTGTGTGTTACTATAATCATGATGTGTCTGTGGAGCTGTGACTATACTAATAGAATAGATCAGGGGGGCATGTGAACGCTTCATGCTCTGCTGTATTAGTGACACATCCTGAGGATAGTAATTCACAGCTGCCCTGTGTCTGTTCTGACAGGGTTTGTTTGTTGCTGGAGATGTGGAGATTTATATGCTAAGCAGGGGGTATAGGAACACTTGCATCCTCCCTGCTCTGCTATTAGCAATCACAGCTTCACAGACCTCTCCACACTCATAGATCAGCCCTCTCTCTGCTGTCTCTTGACTGTGGAGAAGATCAGCAAGAGTCTGCAGCAGACCTAGGCAGGCACACACAGGGTTAACTCTGGCAGCAAACCCCCCTCGCCCTCCCCCCTGCTGTATAAAAGTTACAGAGGAGAGCTTACTGTGTGCTGAGGGGAGGGGGAAGAGGGAGGAGAAGAGGCAGACAAGAAGCACGCCCCTGAATTCAAAAAACCTTTGCTCCAGACACATTGAAGCAGGCTGAAAGCTTGTAATGAGACAACTCCTTTAAGCTCCAGCGAGACCTGTCGTGTGCTGGCTATTGCCATATGTGGAATAAAGGTGACCCACTGACCTACATTTTAATGAACAAAAATTATCATACAATATAAAAGTTTAGAATAAAGTATTTTGTAAGATTTTAATAAAAAATAAATAAAAATCAGAATGAAATGTTATTATTGTGGAGATACCAATGTTTATGATTTCATTTAATGCACCACATAGTATATTGAGAAACCTCCCAAAAATATTTGTGGAATGTAAAAACATGCATTTGTGCCATCTTTGGGGAGGTTTCAAGTTACCATTATAAATGTTATAAATGCATTGTTGTTTTTGTCAATCTAGTGCCCAGAAAGAAATTTAATAATAAAATGTAAAAATAAAAGTTTAAGTGCAAAAAAATACAAATAAAAACTACAGCTCACTCTAAAAAAACAACTTTAAGGTAGTTATGATAAAAAAAAACTGCAGCTTTCTTTGCTAAAAACAAGCCTTTTCGAAGATCCATTGACAGCAAATTGTGATTTATTTTTTTACATTCCTGTAGACAAATGTTTTTAAGTTTCTTAATACATGGTACAGTATATTAAATGGCTCTATTAAAAATACATTTTGTCCCACAAGAAATAATCCCTCATATGGCTATCCTGATGGAACATTTGAAAAAGTTATGGTTCTTGAAAGGCAGGGATGATAAAAATGAAAGCACCATTGCCATAAAGCACAGTGGCAGGAAAGGGTTACTGTCCCTGCTTCATGTAAATGTACCTTACTCATCTGCTTCCAGCCATGATAACAGGGGCTGTTGGGCACTCCTTGCAGGCCATGTATAACAGAAGAACAATAGCTTTCTGAATCTGATAGCTGGATCCCTCCAAAGCATCTCCTGCAAAAGTGGTTGTTATTTCCAAACAGAGTAGCTGCCCCGGGAAATGGGCCAGAAATTCCGGCAGCAGAAGAGCAAAGGGGCCAAGTACGAATTAAGCGGTAGGCGCTATGTGCTAACTCTCTGGCATATTTTATAGACACCGTGTCAGTTGTGGTATTTATTAAGAAGGTTTTCATGACGACAAATTGAGTCCAACTTGAAGGCTCAACACAATCTGCCTTACATGGTCAACAGCAAACAGATTGCACAACAACTTTAGGGGGTAGACAGTCAGCATGTACTAAAAAAGAGGTCTTTATGTCCTAGTGGATTACATGGGTGATATTGAGTAGGACAGGAGTGGAGGGCTATGTGCTTGAAGAACTGGCAAATCCTGGGGCCCTTCTCTATTGTGACTAGGGAAATGCATAGAAGGTGGTATTCAAAATAGATAAAATAAATGGGTGGTGTGGGAATCTAAAGTGGAAAATGGAAAACAATCTGGAAGGGATATCACTCTGTCACCCTGAGGACACAGATACAGAGTTGACTGTGGTACAGGAATACAGGGATTAGGGGCACTACGACAAAAATTGGGGTCTTATGCTATGGACGCATAGTGCTGGCGATGCCTCTGCTAACCCCATCCCAACCTTGGTTAACTGACCCATCCTGTCGATGGCCAACTAGCCCCTTTAGGCCTTGTCCCCATGGCACTGTTTTTCAGCTGGATTTTGGTTTTGAAAACCGGCTGCAAACCGCGACAACTCTACACGACTTAAGGAAAATCCGTGCAGTGGTCCCCACTGCATGGATTTTCCGCCCGGCGGTTTTTCAGACCGCCGGCGGTCCGAAAAACATAGAACGTGTTCATTCTTCCAAACTGTTTTCGGCCTGAAGATGAACAAGTCTATGTGAAGGTGGAGGGGGTTTCCCCCGCTAACCTCGGAGAAAAGCTGTCCCCCTGTGGCCGTGTGCACGGCCCGAAAACAGTGCAAATACCGGTCGGATAAACCGACCAGTATTTGTCCTGTGCCGTGTAAACGGCCCCTTATAGCATCATGGGGCTTTTGGTGGTAGTTATGAGGACTAAGATAATTACATTTACATGCAGTATAGATATGAAGGCTATTCAGCTGCTATAGGGGAACAGGGACTGAAGAGGGCAACATGCACCAAGTCATCTGTCACTATCATAGCAGTGACATGACCCAGTGGCAGTGAATAGTCATAGTTTTTATTTTCGCCACAAGGTGTCCATTATTTTATGGCTTCCTCTGGCTGGTAGCTGATTTCTGGCATTATAATGATCCAAAAAGCCAATCAGAACTGAAAAGTATAAAAATTAGATAAGACAGAGGTGAATCTGTAGGAAGATTCTTCACGTTGT
The DNA here is from genome assembly GCA_025379985.1 of Phyllomedusa bahiana. Taxonomy (NCBI): domain Eukaryota; kingdom Metazoa; phylum Chordata; class Amphibia; order Anura; family Hylidae; genus Phyllomedusa; species Phyllomedusa bahiana. The sequence continues at coordinate 24,175 of JAODAL010016673.1, read as the reverse complement.
ATTAACTTTTTAGAAATAATTTACCAATCATTAATTCTATCTAGTACGTCATAATCAGTAGGGTATATTGCAGAGATCCCCCAACAAATACTAACATTTACTAACATATCACTTCCAGGCTTTCAAAAGAACTTTCAGCTGTTCTTACTGAACCCCAGGTGTTACAAAGAGTGCTCAAACCTGAAGTATTCTGTTCAAGTTAATTCTAGTAAACTCCAGCCTTAACATACAGACCTTCTCTGTCAACAGAACTAGTCAAGGTTTGTCTACTGAACTTTTTTATGTAAGGATTATAATGCCTATATACTGCTTGCTATGTACAAGAATATAATTACTGCTAAATGCTTCTTTCTTTGTAAAATTATATAACTACCATAATATTGTCCCCTATGTCCAAGAATATGTCTACGGTAAAACCTAATGACTATATTCCAACCCTCTATTGATAAGAATATAACTACTATTAAAATGTATCCTATGAATAAGAATATGACTACTATTACTCTGCCCCATATGTACAAGAATATAAATAGAGTAGTACAATACTGCTTCCTGTTTATACAAATTTGTCTACTATAATGCTACCCTTTATGTACCAGAGTAAAAATAGTATTATACTTCCCCATATGTACAAGAATATAACTACTATAAATACTGCCTTCTATGTACAAGAATATAACTACTATAATATTGCTCCTAGGTACCAAAATATAACTACTATAATACTGCCCTCTATAAACAAAAATATAACTTATGTGATACCACTCTCCATGTTAAAGCATGTAACTAATATAATAATATCTAATTTGTAGACGGGTATAACTACTATATTGCTGCCCCCTATGAACAAGAATATAACTATATACTGTAATGTAACTACTATAATAGTACCTCCTATGGACAAAAATATAAGTACTATGATACTAACAACAATAATAATAATAATATAATAATGACCCCTACATACAAGAATATAACTACTATAATACTGCTCCTATGTACAAGAATATAACTACTATAATACTGCCTTCTATGAACAGGAATATAACTACCACAATACTGCCTATATGTACACGAATATAACTACTATAATACTGCCTCCTCTGCACATGAATATAACTAATATAATACTGCCCCTTTATACAAGAATATACTATAATACTGCCTCCTCTATATCTATTATAATATTACTCCTATGTTCATGAATATAACTACTATAATACTGCCCCCTTTGTACAAAAATATCAATACTATACTACAGCTCCTATGTACAGGAATATAACTACTATATTACTGCCTTCTATATACATGAATATAACCACTATAATACTGCCTTCTGCATACATGAATATAACTACTATAATACTGACTTCTATATAAATGACTATAGCTACTATAATACTACCACCAATGACACAGAGCAGTATTAGTTCTTTTTTTTTCTATGACTGGGATTATATCTATTTTCCGTCTATTGGTCCCCACATAACATTCAGTTTCTATAAAGACAACACCACTTTCAATATATGAATTAGCATTTAGGGGCCGTTTACACGGCAGTGGACAAATACCGGCCAGTATTTGTCCGGTTTTGCGGCCGTCCCCACGGCCGCGTGGGGGGGGGGGCGGCTTTTCTTCGCGATGAGTGGAGAACCGCCCTCCCATTGAGATGCACATGTTCTGTCCGGACACCGGACGGAAGAATGAACATGTTCAATGTTTTGTCGCCAGTCCGCCGGCGACAAAACCGCCGGGCGGAAAACCCGTGCAGTGGGGACTGCTGCACGGGTTTTCCATAGAGCACAATTGTGCTCATTTTCGGCCGTTTTTTCAGGCGGTCTGAAAAACCGCAAACCGGCCGAAAACCCGTGCAGTGGTGACATGCCCTTATACTGAATAATAACTGATAATAGTCTGGCAACATCCTTAGTGACTCATGTCCTATAAATGTCAACTAATCAACCTTCTTTAATAGGAATCTGTCACAAGGTTTATGTTGCTCTGTAGGAGGGCAGTATAAACCTGGTAACAGAGACTATGTTTCAGGAGCTGTCACTTTTTTATGGCATAGTTTTTTGTTTTTTTTTTAAATAAAAAATAAAACTCTGTAGTCCACAATATTCAAGAGCTGTTACCATTCACATTTTCAAAGGGGTGTACCCCTGCCCAAACTGACTGTCAGCACTGATTGAACAATGTCAGACTGGAATGGTAACACCCATCTGACTGATCCAGTAATAGATTTCTAGAAGGAGCAACAGAGAAACAGCACAACACAGAGTTATAGAAGAAGATGCTGCAGAAGTGTTATTTCATGGGAAACACAGCAATGGCCACAGGTCCAAGTTACTCGAGGCTCAAACTACACTGCTACATTTTGCAAAACTATTGATTAATTTTCAGTTTATGACAACTGCAGTTCACAAGATTACATACAACTCATGGGAGCACACTTACTGGGGTTTGAGGCAGAAATCTGTTGTAAAATCTGCCAAAATGTAAGTGTGTGACATAAACACATTATGGCATAGATTTTTGGTGCAAAGTAAGCCAACTAATATTTGGGGCCAAATGTATGAAACGATTTAGGTCTAAAACTCACTCTTTTGCCCATAGTAACCTATGGGTAAAAAAGTTAGTTTTAGACCTAAATGGGTTCATACATGTGGCCCTTGGTCTGAAAAAGCTAGAAAAGTCTAAAGATGAACCATATTGATCATACAGTATGAGCTACAGTGATAGCTTTGCTGCATCTTTAGACTGCCTACTCTAAATGTTCATTGACTTTTAGACAGAAATAGCAAATGTACCCTAATATGTACCCTTTGGAATATCTATCTATCTAATATCTATCCCCTATCTATCTATCTATCTATCTATCTATCTATCTATCTATCTATCTATCTATCTATCTATCTATCTATCTATCTCATATTCTATCTATCTATATCTCAAAATCTATCTATCTATCTATCTATCTATCTATCTATCTATCTATCTATCTATCTATCTATCTATTTCTTTCTTATAGGATGGTCTTAGCTCATATTTCTTTATGTTGCAGCTGCCGCCTGGAGGTCTTGATATAACATTTCATGTTTGGAGTCAGCAGAATAGTTGGTAGAAATGAAAGGGAGCTCTATGTAAGGTAATTGTGGGCCGGGGAGGTGGGATATTTGGATAAGAGATGAATGACTTCCTCCTTGCAGCCACCGGCGTTGTGTTAGTAAGAGGGTGATGGATAGACCCGGCTGCGCTGTGTAGACAGCGCTTGCAGAATGTTGCTGACGTTAATAATTTGCCCCCACTTTCTGGCTTTATGTCAACACAAAGAGAGAGCTGGTACCAAACATGAGCTAACAGTGGCATCTGGCCCTGGCCTTATTCTTTACCCTGCACAGAACACTAGAGGCAGTATAGCTGTCACCTACACTATTGCCTCAGAGGGGCGCTTTAGAAACACTGTTTTAAACTTAGAATAATAAGAGGTACCCAGTTCTGTGAATTACCCTGGTTTTGCAGGTTTGTCTCACTGTGGTATTTGCAGAACAATAGAAATTCACTGTAAAACTGTGCTTGTTTTTGCAGCGCATTTTCTAGCTTTGTGAAAACACACCTCAACCACTATGTCTAATTCTAATTTTAGGGTTTGGTTCCATATTGCAGTTACTGCACTATTCTATTACTGCTGACACCGAGCCTCTTTATGTCTGGATGGTTGTCACAGCCCCTCCCCGCTTACCAACATTACTGAATACAATCATAATATAATTGCACTGAGATCAGACATCCATGAGATTCACACAATTTATCCTAAAGCAACAGCTATGCCATGTATTACTGCTGAGAATCATCCCCTGTTATATCTGTGAGGTTGTCACAGCCCAGCCCCCTATTACTGACATCACTTAATATAATATTTCTAGAATTGCTTTGTAATAAGACATGAAAACTACATACCTAAACTACAACCTGCCTCTGAGAGGTTGCCACAGTCCCACTCCTGCTTACAATGTTATTACTACTGTCTTAAAGGGTTACTCCCATACCCTAAGTTCCAGGTTAGAAGATGGGAATGAGACAGATGCAGAGAATAGAGAGGTGTCTGTGCATATGTCACTCTCTCCATTCATTTCTATGGGAGATCTCAATAAAGCAAAGAGCACTTGCTTGGCTGTATTTGGAATTCACATAGAAGAGAACAGATAGAGCTGCGCACGCGCAGCCACCTCTATTCTCTGCATTTGGCTGATTCTCATCTTCTAATGTGGAAATGAAGGAACCCTTTAAATACTATTGGTGACATAATCCCATGAGATACAAAGATAAATGGTCGCACACACCAGTTATTAGGGAATGGTCATGTTAGGTGGGTGCGAGACGTGGAAAGGCAATAAAGCCGAATATAGATAAATATAAATCCACAGCACACCAGGTGATCTAATGCGGTAAATATAATTTAATTACAAGAAGCTTGGATCATATCAATATAAAAAAAGGATTAGTGCCGAAAAAATTTACAAAAGTATACTAGACAAGTGCTTTACATAGAGGTAAGTGAAATTGATGTCTTATAGTATGTCGACGTTTCGGCAATCGCCTTTATCAAGAGACATCCAGTTGAGTATAATAGATGAGAAAGCAAGGTGTTTATAAGGAGGTGAAAGGCACCAATGCAGACAATATTGGTGTCCAAAATAAGGTACATGGGAGTATGTCCGGGCTTAAGATAAGGAGTAAGAGACGAGACGTCCGTGGTCTATGAGGAACAGCCGGCTGTCCCTCATAGACCACGGACGTCTCGTCCCTTACTCCACTACGGCAATACGGCACTAATCCTTTTTGATATTGATATGATCCAAGCCTCTTGTAAATAAATTATATTTACCGTATTATATCACCTGGTGTGAAGTGGATTTATATTTATCTATAATCCCATGAGAGACAGACCCTAGCACAAAGTAGTTTACTCTAAATGTATTTACAAGTGAGCTTGTCTTCTGATCAAATGTGGAGGCCACTAATCCATGCAAGGATCCTCTCGTACTCTGATGGAGCAATAGGTGAATCTGATCCTGCTTGTTTCTGACACAAGTTTTACATGTGCCATTCTATGTAATGCCTGTGCATTGGGGTGCATTCTCTGTCGAGATCTGGTGTTAATCATTGCATCCTGGTCTAATGGGATAATAGGTAGCTCCCAAGCAGCCTGTCAGAACCCATATGGCACATGACCAATCTTTTATTCTGAAAGTAAAAGCGAGCAATATGTCTTGGGGGCTCTTACCCACCACACACAGGCAGCTTATTAATGAAATATCTCTTTCCTCAGCATTGCCCGTTCACTGACCTCAACCCTGACCTGGAACGACCACCTCTCGTGCGCTCAGGGGGTAATATCAATGTCAATACTAGCGTAATGCTAACCACAACCTCCAGGGACTGCCTCCGATTGTGATATATATATATATATATATATATATATATATATATATATATATATATATATATATATATATGTATATATATATTACATGCAAATTAATATATCTCAAAAATGACCGAAGAAAAATCACGAAAATATAGTTAAATTACTGGAGAAATGATGTCCACTACTATGGTTGCATAGTGCTGCTGTTCAGCCACTCCCTCTTAAAAATATCTGTGCCCATTTTTCTATATGCAGATCATTGTCACAAGTTATGGAAAGGCTCCTCATTGAAGATTTGCAGGAGTTTCCATTGCTACCAGACCCCCCACTGAGTTCACAGCCCCAAGAGCTGATGATCTATGTCTCACAATACAATAATGCCGTCATGTCCGTTGAGCAGCAGTGATTAACCAGCACAATATGTTTTAGGGTAATGTGGGAGATGTTCCAGTCTACATCCTATAAGTGGTGCGTCAGCGGAGTCACTTGACTGCCCATAGGGTTCATATTCATGTTCTGCCAAATAATGTAAATAAAGAAGATGATATCCGCTAAGAGATGGCTAATTCCTACCTCCAACTAAGCATAGGGATAGCTGCTGGGGAACAACAACTCTCATCAGGGTTACGTTAATTAAAAAACATACTTGTTATACTAAAGAAGGCTAGTCATTGATTTCACCTATTTGGCACTGGCTGGTTGAGGGTAGTTTCGAAATAGTGTGTGTATTAATTATTATCTTGTTATCAGTGTTGGACTGGGGTGCCTAGAGCCCACAAGAAAAGTTGATTCTGCTACTAATACTACTACTCCTGTGACCTGTGACATCATCACATCAGACTGTAATCAAGATGTGGTTCTGCAGCTTCTGAGTCTTCCTCACCTAATTTCTGAAGCAGCAGGGCACCAGTAGGTAAACAAAGGGCGACATGTACAGTTGAAACCAGAAGTTTACATACACTATATAAAAAGACACATATGAATGTTTTTCTTACTATCTGACATGAAATCAGAATAAAACTTACCCGTTTTAGGTCAATTAGAATTACCAAAATTATTTATATGGGCCAAATGCCAGAATAATGAGAGAGAGAGAATTCTTTAAGGCATTTTTATTACTGCAAAGTCAAAAGTTTACATACATTTCATTAGTACCGTATATACTCTAGTATAAGTCGAGTTTTTCAGCATAAAAAATGTGCTGAAAAATCTCTCCTCGGCTTATACTCGAGTCACTGTCGGCGCTCGGGCGCTGTGATGGCCCAAGTGCCGACAGGGATGCTTTAGCAATATGCGACTCCTCAGGGAGCGCATATAACTGGAGGCCGAGTACCTGAAAGCGTCCGGGCACAGCGATGGCCCAGGCGCTGTCGGCTATCTCTTCACTTGTATGCGACTCCTCTAGAGCGCATACAGGTGAAGAGATACCACTGCAGAGCAGAGAGCAAGCGCTCCGTGCTCCGCAGTGGACTTCTGGCGGCGGCAGACTCGCTGCCGTCCGGAGTTTCCGGCACAGGCAGCGTGTGTCATCACGCTGCGTGCGCGGCCTGGTGAAATCACCCGCCTGTGCCGTGAAGATGGAGGACAGCGCGCGGGAGCCGGAGCAGCGGGGAGCCAGGTAAGTGGGTGTTTTTTGTTTTAAAACCGTGCCTATAACCTACTTAGGGGGACCTATACCTGCCTATACCTGCCTACAGCCTGCCTATACCTGCCTATAGCCTGCCTAGTGGGACCTATACCTGCATATAATGACCTATATCTGCCTATAACCTACCTAGGGGGACTTATGCCTGCCTATAACCTGCCTAGGGGGACCTATACCTGCCTATAACGACCTATATCTGCCTATAACCTACCTAGGGGAACCTATACCTGCCTATAACATGCCTATGGGGGTAATTACCTGCCTATAGCCTGCCTATTGGGACATATAGCTGCCTATACCTGCGTATAACGACCTATAACTGCCGATAACCTGCCTATGGGGGACATAAAACTGCCTATACGTGACTATAACCTGCGTAAGGGGGACATTAAACTGCCTATACCAGCCTATATCTGCCTATGGGGAACATTAAACTGCCTATGTAATTTTATTGGTATCTATTTTTATTTTTAAAATTAACCAGTAGCCGCTGCGTTTTCCACCCTAGGCTTATACTCGAGTCAATAAGCTCTCCCGGTTTTTGTGGCAAAAGTAGGTGCCTCGGCTTATACTTGGGTCGGCTTATACTCGAGTATATACGGTATTTGGTAGCATTGCTCTTAAACTGTATGACTTGGGTCAAAGAACATATATTACCAATAACTTAACTAAGACCAAGTACAGTACCACCACATCATGACCATATAGTGACTGAAGAATACACTATAAAATTACTGAATATAAATATAAACTGTTATACTATGACGAATATTACCGCCATACAGTGGTAGTTACCAGTTGTTTGCAGGAACTCTACAAACATATAAGTGAGTACTGTGCAGTTACATCTAGTGACTTACAGGTGACATCTCTGATGAGTCATTCATTTTCCCTTTTTCTCTCCATCCTGTACAGTGTTTCATGATAACTTCTCCCGGCCACAACTCTTCTCTGTAGAATTAACCACACAAACATCTTAGAATCCCTACTTTTCCAGCACCTGCAGTAAAAGCACCTGCAGACAGCTATATGATTCCCATTTGTGCACCAAGTTTTAATCTTGTTTTGTGTCCCCATAAAGTAGGTAGATAAACCCCCAATATATTAGGTAGGTACACCCCCTTTAATTAGGTAGGCAGACAGGTAGACCCCCTTTTAGGGTAGGTAGGTATATAAGCCCTTGTTAAGTAGGTAGGTATATAGGCCCTTGTTAAGGCAGGTATATAGGCCCTGGTTAAGTAGGTAGGCTGCCTTATCTAGGTATAAAAAACCTAGAGATATAGGCCTCCCATAAGGAAGGTATATGGGCCTCTGCATTAGGAAGGTAGGTATATAGGTTCCCCATGAAGTGTGTAGGCAGGTATAAAGGTTCTCCATTAGGTAGATAAAGAGACCCCAAGTAGGTAGGTACATAGGCCCCTAGTAGGTAGGTAAATTATAGGCCCCTAGAAGGTAGATATATAGGCATACATGCCAACTCTCCCGTTTTTGGCGGGGGGTCCCGCTATTTGGGGTCCCCCCCCGCCCTCCCGGCAGAGTTGGCATTCCTCCTGCCGCCAGCAGGGGTTCTTTAAATGACCGCGGCGACAGAGTAGCGCTAGTGCGCTACTCTGGCGCCGCCGGGCCGCTCCTACAGGCGGGTGAAGCGGCCGCTGCGCCCGCTACACCCGCCCGGAGTCTCGCTGTGCAGGGAGGAGGCAGAAGGGATCGTTCCCTCCTCCCTCCTCCCCCTGTATGCACAGCGCCGGTGTGTGCGCTGTACATACAGGTCAGCGGCGCAGGGGGAGTGACGCACGGCTGCACTCACTTCCCCTGCGTCGCTGAGGAGATCGGTCAGAGCCTGGTGAGGTAAGTGACTTTTATTATTTTATTTTTATTAGTTATAGGGGGGCTCTACCTGGCTTACAGAGGGGGCAACTACCTGGCTTACAGAGGGGGGCAACTACCTGGCTTACAGAGGGGGCATCTACCTGGCTTACAGAGGGGGCATCTACCTGGCTTACAGAGGGGGGAAACTACCTGGCTTACAGAGGGGGCAACTAGCTGGCTTACAGAGGGCCCCCTTTACCTGGATTCCCAGAGGGGCCCATTTTACCGGCTTACAGAGGGAAAAGCTCTCCCTTTCCTTTCCCGGGGGGGTCATCTCCCTGGCTTACAGGGGGGGTCCAAAAAAAAAAAAATACCCCCCCCCCCCCCCCCCCCCCTACAAGGGGGGTTCACTGGCTTAAAAGGGGGGGGGGTTCTACCGGGGTTACAGAGGGGGCTCTACCGGGAAAATTACAGGGGGGGCCCATCTCCGGTTAAGAGAGGTGGCTCTACCTGGATTAAGGGGGGGGCATCTACCGGGTTTTAAAAGAGGGGGGGCATTCCCGGGCTTACAGAGGGGGGGGGCTCTACCTGGCTTACGGGAGGGGGCTTTTTCTTAGCTTACAGAGGGGGAAACTACCGGGTTTAAAAAGGGGGGGGCCTTTTACCTGGCTTCCCAGAGGGGGTTTCTCCCGGGCTTACAGGGGGGGGCATTTTACCTGGCTTACAGGGGGGGGGTTTAAACCGGCTTACGGGGGGGGGGGGCTTCCCGGGGTTACAGAGGGGGGAAATCAAACCGGCTTCCCATTGGGGGGGGCAACTCCCGGGTTTTACAAAGGGGGCATCTCCCCGGGAAAAACAGAGGGGGCATTACCGGGCTTACAGAGGGGGGGCTTTACCTGGCTTACAGAGGGGGGCTGTACCTGGCTTACGGGGGGGGGGCCTCTCCCTGGCTTACAGAGGGGGGAAACCCAATGGATTACAAAGGGGGGCCTCCCTGGTTTAAACGGGGGGGGGCCCATCTACCGGGTTTTAACAGAGGGGGGAGCTCTACCGGGTTTTTCCCAAAAGGGGGGCTCTACCTGGATTAACGGGAGGGGGCATCTTCTGCCTTACAGGGGGGGGGGCTCAACCTCCCCTTTACGAGGGGTTTTCATTTCCCTTTGGTTTTCCCAGGGGGGGGCAATACCTGGCTTACGGGAGGGGGGGTTTCTTTTCCGGGCTTTTCGAGGGGGTCTCAAACCGGGGATTTACAGGGGGGGGGTTTTTCCCCCTGGATTACAAAAGGGGGGCATCTACCGGGTTTACAGAGGGGGGGCTCTCCCGGGAAATTACAGAGGGGGGCATCTACCTGGTTTAAAAGGGGGGGGGGGGCCCATCTACCTGGTTTTACAGGGGGGGCATCTACCTGGCTTACAGGGGGGGGGTTTCTACCTGGCTTAAGGGGGGCACTCCTGGCTTACAGAGGAGGGCAACTACCGGGTTTACAGGGGGGGGGGGGCACCCTACCTGGTTTACAGGGGGGCATCTACCGGGGGGGGCGTTACAGGGGGGGCTCACCGGGCTTAAAAGGGGTTTGGCATTTTCCCTGGCTTACAGGGGGGGGGGGCTCAAACCTGGTTACAGGGGGGCTCTACCTGGCTTACAGGGGGGGGGGGCTCTTCCGGGCAAAACAGAGGGGGGCTTTTACCTGGATTCCCAGAGGGGGAAATCTACCTGTCTTACAGGGGGGGGGGGGCTTCCCCTGTTTTACTGGGGGGCTCTCCCGGGAAATTACAGGGGGGGCATTCCTGGCTTACAGAGGGGGGCTCTACCGGGATTAAAAGAGGGGGTCTTCCTGGATTACAAAAGGGGGGCCCCTACCTTGGATTACAGAGGGGGGGCATCTCCCTGTCTTACAGGGGGGGGGCAACTACCTGGCTTACAGGGGGGGAAACTACCTGGTTTACAAGGGGGGAAATTTACCTGGTATAAAAAAGGGGGGAGGGTCTACCTGGCTTACAGGGGGGGCCCATCTACCGGGCTCTCAATGGGGGCATTACCTGGCTATAAAAATTTGGGTCAACTCCCCTTGGCTTCAAAAGGGGGCAACTACCGGGCCCTTTAAAGGGGGCATCCCCGGGCCCTAAAAAAAGGGGGCTTTATTTCCCTAAAGGGGGGGCATCTCCCGGGCCGGGGAAAGGGCACTACCGGGTTTTTGGGGGTTCTACCTGGCTAAAAGGGCATCTACCTGGCATTTTTCCCCTAACCCATTATGCAGTTAGGGGGGAGTGGGGGGGGGGTTTTTTTGAAGGGGGCGGGGCACTTTAAAAAAAGAGGGGCGTGTCCTTTGCAATTTTTTATGCCGGGCGCCCCATAGCGCGCCGCCCTCTTCGTCTCCTGTTTTTCCCTTTTTCAAAATTTGCAACTTGAAATGGGTCCACAAAAAGGTTTGGGAATATGGCTCCTTTGGGTTTAGGTATATGGGCCTATGTTTTAAGTAGGGTCTAAAAAAACCCAATAGGTGGGAATAGGTACCCCATCATTTAAGATAAGTATATAGATCCTCCGGGTAGATGGGAAAAGTTATATAGGGCCCCTGAAGGTAGTTATTTTATGCTGCGGGGGTAAAGGAAGGGTTTTAGGGTGCCCCATCTAAATTGTTTTTTAAAAAAAAAATTTAAAAAAAATAAAACCCTCTGTGCATTTTTTTTAAAAACGGGTTGTGCGGGTTGAGCTTCTGTTTAGTGGGGGGGCATGACATCATAAAGCTGCCAGGGGCGGGTAACTGCCCCCCAAAGGGTTTTCTTGGGGGCTCTCCCTTTCTGACCCACATAGTAGCCCGGCAGGCACCCATTTCCCCCTTTAACGGGTTCCCCCCAATTTAAAATGTTACAAACCAAAAATTTTTAAATTTGTGTTTTACGGGTATTTTTTGTCATAGAGCAACCCCAAAGTACAAGTATTAGTGAATTGTAAAGAAAACTAAGTTAAAAATTTTGAGGCATCAAAATTTTTCACCCCTTTTGAAAGGACCCCTTTAGTTGCAATGACACCCCATTGCGGACTGGGGGTCGGGGGCCCACGGGGAGTTGATTTTGGGGGGCCCCCCCCCCTACTGTACAGGGGAAAATTTTAAACCGGCCTCTCAGACATAATTCCCATTTCCCAAACTTAATACAGTGTTAAAAACAAAAATGAATTGTGTAGTAAATAGCAAGAGAGTCCACCGTTGTCAGTCAAAACTTTATAATAGACACACGGCTAATTTACTCCCCCATATCCCCCCCCCCAAATTACAAAAAACCTCCTCCCCCCACATACAAACCCCCCCCACCCACATACAATATTTCCCCCCCCCCCCCACTTTCAATATCCCCCTCCCCCCACTTTCAATATCCCCCTCCTCCACCCATACAATATCCCCCCCCTCCACCCACATACAAAAACCCCCCCTCCACCCACATACACAAACCCCCCCCCACCCCAAACATAAAATTATCCCCCTCCACAAAAATATCCTCCTCCACCCACATACAAAATTCCCCCCCACCCCATACACTATCCCCCTCCACCCACATACAAATCCCCCCCTCCACCCCATACAATATCCCCCCCCTCCCCCCAAAAATTCCCCTTTACCCCCCCCTCCCCCACAAAAATATCCCCCTCCACCCCCCCCATACAATATCCCCCTCCCCACATACAACATCCCCCCCCCACCCCATACAATATCCCCCTCCCCCACATACAATATCCCCCCCCCCCCACATACAAACCCCCCTTCCACCCCTTATTAAATCCCCCCCTTCCACCCAATCCCAATTTCCCCCTCCCCCCCACATACAATACCCCCCTCCCCCCAAATACAATATCCCCCTCCCCCACATAAAATTTCCCCCCCTTTCCCCCCCCATCAATACCCACCCCCACCCACATACAATATCCCCCTCCATTTTCCCTTGGTCACGCACCCCCCACCACCTTCAAAAATAAACACCGGGCCAAAGAAAAAAAGTGTAACTCCTATCCCGGGTCAGGTTTCCCTCACTCTTACAATAGGGACACATGTCCTCGGCCCTATACTAACGCCGGGATATAACCTACAACACCCCCATATAAAAAGGACCACATAGGATCAACACCAGCAAGGGGAAAAACCAAACAACCCCAAATATAAGACCAAAATAGATTTCGCCCCCAGTTCAGGAATAACCTACAACACCCCCATTAAGAGACCACAAAAAAGGGGCCAGACCCCAGCTCAGGTCCATAAATTTACAATAAAAAAAAAATAACCCCCTGAAATGGGGGACTCACCGGAGACGTCTTGACTAAAGGAGTCATTCTCTTCTCTTGAGTTGTTTTTTTTTTTCCCTTCTTTCTGCATCCGTTCCACCCCCGCCATAAAGTTTTTGCCCCCCGGCCACAACTAATCCCGGGCAAAAAATTAAACCACACAAATATCTTAAAATCCTCAATTTTCCGGGCATCTTTTTTACCCATTCCCCCCACTGTACAAACTATCCGGGGTGGGAGAGGAGGTACAACCCTTTGTATCTAAGGGGTTGGGGGGGGGGGAGAGGCCCCGGGTTAATTTGATGGGCCCTCTTTGGGGGAAAAGGTATCCCCCCGCTGGATAATTTTGCTCCCCCCCTGCCCCGGGGTTTTTTTTGGGGGGGGGGTTTTCCCTAGCCGGGGGGTGGGTAGGAAATTGCCCCCGGGTAGAAAAGGGCCGGGCCCCAGTTAGGCAAGTTGATAGGCAAACATTTGGGTTTGGGTTTGGCCCCCAGTTAGGTAGGCTTTTTTTAGGTAGGTGTTGGTGAGCCCCAAATTTTAGTTAGGCTTTTGGGTAGGGGTTTTCCCCCCGTAAGGAAACTGAAGGTAGTTAGGGTCCCCTTTATAAAAAGGCTGCAAGAAATTTAGGGCCCCCCTTTTTTTAGGTAGATACAGGAAGTTAGGGGCCCCTTTCCCTTTAGGTACTAACAGTTGGGGGTTCTCCTTTGGGTAGTATACGGTAGTTGGGGGCCCTTTCCTTTAGGTAGGGGGTGTGCGGGGAAGTCGGGCCCCCCCTTTTAAAGCTACTGTGAAAGGGTAGTCGGGCCCCCCTTGTATTTAGGTAGCCGGGGCCCCCTTTTTAGTAGTTGGGGCCCCCCTGTAGGTAGTCGGGGGCCCCCTTAGTTTTGGCCGGGGCCCCTCCCATGTAGGTACAAGGCCCCCCCTTGTAGTAAACCCCCCCTGTAGGATAGCCAGGGCCCCCCTTAAAGATATTTCCGGGGCCCCCCTTTAGAAGTGGGGCCCCCCCTTTGGAGGTAGTCAGGGCCCCCATTTTATCAGGGCTCCCTTTGTAGAGGGGGCCCCCCTCCATTTTAGTTACCCGGGGGCCCCCTTGTATCGGGGCCCCCCTAAAAGGTAGCCAAGGCCCCTCTTGTGGGCCGGGTCCCCCCTTGTAGCCGGGCCCCCCCCTTTTTGTAGCCGGGGCCCCCTTTTTTTGTAGCCGGGGCCCCCCCTTGTAGCCGGGGCCCCCCCTTTGTAGCCGGGGCCCCCCTTTTGTACCAGGACCCCTTTTTTTTGGGCCGGGGGGCCCCCTAGTAGTCGGGCCCCCCCTCTAGTAGCCCGGGACCCCCCTTTTTAGAAAAGGAAACCCCCCCCTAGTAGTCGGGCCCCCCTAGTACCCAAAGGACCCCCTAGTAGCCAGGACCCCTCTTGAAAGTGGGGGCCCCCCCTGGTAAAAGCCAGGGGCCCCCAGGGAAACCCGGGGCCCCTTTTTTAGAGGGGGCCCCCCCATGAAATTAGCCGGGGCCCCCCCAAAGTGGGTTACCCGGGGGCCCCCCCTTGGGTAGTCAGGGGCCCCTTTTACCCAGGCCCCCCCTTATAGCCGGGGGCCCATTTTTTTGTAGCCGGGGCCCCCCCTTTTGTGCCGGGCCCCCCCTCTAAAATCGGGGCCCCCCCTTATAGCCGGGGCCCCCCCTTGTACCCGGGGCCCCCCTTTGTAGCCAGGGCCCCCCCTTGTAGCCAGGGCCCCCTTTTGTAGCCGGGGCCCCCTTTTGAAAGCCGGGCCCCCTCCTTTTGTACCCAGGCCCCCCCTTTAGTAGCCCCAGGGCCCCCTTTTTTAGCCGGGCCCTCCCAGGGTAGGTGGAAAAGGGGCCCCCCTTGTACCCCGGGCCCCCTTTTGTAGGTAAAAAACCCCCCTTTTGTAGCCCGGGCCCCCCTGTGGGATAGCCGGGGCCCCCCCTGTAGGTAGCCCAGGGCTCCCTTTGTAGGTGGGCCCGGGGCCCCCCCCAAATGGGTTTACCCAAGGGCCCCCTTTGAAAGAGAGGGCCCCCCTTTGTAGGTAGCCAGGGCCCCCCATGTGGGTTACCAGGGCCCTCCTTTGGTAGCCAGGGCCCCCTATAGGTAGCCAGGGGCCCCTCTTATAGCCGGCCCCCCTAGTATCAGGGCCCCCCTGTAGTCGGGCCCCCCCTTGTAGCCACCCCCCCTTATAGTCAGGGTCCCCTTTTGTACCCAAAGGGCCCCTTTTGTAGCCCAGGCCCCTTTTTTGTACCCCGGGGACCCCTTTTTTTTAGCCGGGGGGCCCCCCCCTTATAGCCCGGGGCCCCCCCCTTTAGTAGTCGGGGGCCCCCCCTTAGTAGTCGGGGGCCCCCCCCTAGTAGTCTGGGGGGCCCCCCTTAGTAGTCAGGGCCCCCCCTAGTAGCCCGGGGCCCCCCCCTTGTAGCCGGGAAACCCCCCCTAGTAGTCTGGGCCCCCCTTTTTGTAGCCAGGCCCCCCTCTAGTAGTCAGGGCCCCCCCTAGTAGTCGGGGGCCCCCTTTTTTTTAGCCAGGGCCCCCTTTTGTACCCATCCCCCCCCTAGTAGTCGGGGCCCCTGGGGGTTAGTTTAAAAAAAATAAAACAACAAACGCCCTTACCGGGTTTCGGGCCCTGCCCCGGCCGCCCCGAGTGCCGCCGACTCCGTATTTGCCCCCCTTTGCATAGGGGGCCGGGTAAAGGACGTAAACCCGGCGCCGCCTGTCAGCAGTAGGGGCCGGCCCCCGGGCAGGTAAAACCCAATTTGCCTTAGCCTCCCAGGGAAGCAGCGGAGCGCGGGGCTTTTTGGCGCTGTGCTCCGCTGACACCCCCCGCACCCGGGGGGAGCCCGGGGAAAAATTGGGCCCCCGGTTTCCCCGGGGCCCGGTCTCTGGGCGCTGGGACGAGGGCCCCCGGGGCGCCCGGGGGGAAAGGGGATGCGGGGGCCGGGGCCCCCGGGGGAGCGCCCGGCACTCCCCTCCGGGGCCCACAGCGGCTCGGGGGGGCCCCCCGGGGGCCCCCGGGGTCCCCCGGGGGCCCCCACCCCGGACCCTAAATGACATTCAAGCAATTGGGGTATGTCTCTACCAGATTTGCATTTTAGAGGATAGCATTTTTGCCCCTTTTTTCCCTTTTTATAGCCCTAAAATCAGTCGTTGGTTGTTTAAAATTTTGTGAACAGCAATCTTGGGCTGGGACCCCCACCATTTTTTTTCATGAAAAAGTTTTATGTAAACCATTCCCCCTTTTAGATTTGGCTGTAAAGTTTCCCGGGGTTTCCCGCTGGAAGGTGAAATTTTGGGTTTTAGTTCAAGGGCTTTTGCAGGCTTTAAAAGGTTTTCCTCCGGTTTTTCCTTTTTTTTAAACCCATCCATCCCTTTTCCCCTAACTTCTCCGCAGGTCCCCTTCCCCGGGAAAGTAAATGGGGCGGGTTTTCCCTTTTTGCTACTTTCATTAAAAAGGGCCAGATTTGGGAAGTACCCTGACTAATTGTTTTTGTGTTGGGCAGATTCCCCCCCCCACCTGAGTTTTGGATCTCCCGCAGGGCCCCCCAAGTGAAACCCCGGGCCTTTTTGACTTTTTCTCTAATTTGTGTTCTCTTTTTTCTGGGGTGTCCGTTTAGGTGCACGGCCCCATCTTCTTAGATTAACAGTTGTTGGGCCCTACTCCTTCCCTTTACGGATGATGGATTGAACAGTGCTCCATTAAATTTGGTGACTTCTAAAGACAATTTATCCCAATTTTATTTTATTTAAGGGGGGGATCAGGGTGCAGAAGACTGAATACATATTAAAAACCCACACAGTCCCACACCCTTTTCAGGTTTTTTTTAATTTTTCAAAACTTTTGGGAAAAAAATGTATCACTTTCTTTAACCCCCCCCCCCCAAAATTTTTTCCCTTTTTTGGGTTTTCCCCTTTTCACATAAAATATTAAAAAAAAGGGGTTTTTCACACAAGGGGTTTTTTTGATGCGTGTTTGGTTTTGTTTTTCGGACCAAAAAAAGCATCCCAAAATGTCGTGTATTTTTCATTGCTTTAAAGTAAAACATTCATGGGGTCCCCGACGTTGATCGGGAAGGGGGTTTTACATGCATCTTTCTGTTTTTCGTCTTTCGGATCCATCAAAAAATTGACATGTCAATTCTTGATCCGTTTTCCAGTTTGAACCCCCTTTTAAAAAAAATATTGGGACCCTTTTTTGGGTGCCCGTAAAAACACATCGCCCAAAAAACACAGCACACCCTGGGGCAAAGTTTGGTGGTTTTAAAGCAGCCTTTGAATATGTTTTTTCGGGGTCAAAAACTACCAAAAAAAAGTACTCAAAAAAAGCTGTGTGAAAATAACCCCAAAATTTCATTTAAGTTTTTGGGGGTTAAAAGTTTTTTAAAAAAGATGAAAAAGTTTTAGGGAGTAGGAAAGACTTTTGCAACTCATTGTATGTACAAAACCCTGATTCCACTAACAGAAAAATAAATCAAAACCAAAAATTGGGGGTATTTGGTTTGGTTTTTCTCCCGCTCTCTTAAAAATTAAAATTTCAGCCGGGGAGCAGTGTTTCAGTTTTCCCTTTTTGCGCTCAGATGTACCTTTTTCTCTTTTGGACAAAAATATAATTGAAAAACCTAAATAGCTTGGTGTTTCAAGGGATCCTTTAGTTTCTCGGGCAAAACCTTTTGGGTTTTTTTTCTGTAAAGCAGTTAACAGGGCCGTATTTCTGGGTGACCCCCCACAAGAACCCGGGACAGGAGGGGGAAAAATTTTTTCTTAAACTTTAGGGGGCATTTATATGGGGCTTTTTTTTTATGACACAGACTTTCAGGTGCTTGATCATTGGGGATAGACTTTTTTAAACAAAAAGGTGACCCAGTGTGTGGCAAAAATCCTGTAGGAAAAAACAGCATCTGAAAATCTGTCCTTTTGGACTACATTTGGGGCTATTTAAATTTGGGGGCCCAGTGTGTGGGGGCATTAGCCTCATGTGCACCATTATTGTGGGGATTTTGTGTAGTAATTTGTTTTTTGGGGGCACGATCTTTGACACTATTTTTTTTTTTGGGGGAATTGGGGGTGTGCTGCTTTTTTTTACACCGGGGACAACTTATGGCACTATTTTTTTGTGGCACTGTACGTGGGTTTAAATTTTTTGTGCACAGTTTTTTGGGACTTATTCTAAGGGAAAAAAAAGTGTGGCACAATTTTTTGCCCTTTAGTGATTGCAGTTTTTGACATGAAGTATTCTGGTGCCCATTATGTGCCCAAAAATATCTGGGGGGCCAAATTTTTGTGGCCCGAAAAGAATAGTTATGGTTAGCACAAAACATACATTTCAGGTTTTAGCCCCCTCTGTAACCCCTTTCTTACCCGCAACCCCTGAGGGGGGCCAAAAATTAAAAGGTAGCTCCAATTTCCCCTTTTTTACCGTCTCCTTACAGAAGGGAAATTAAAAGCATTGGATTACCCCAGACATATTGTGCACCACGTGCTAAGTTTCCCTGGGGGAAGGGCCCCTGACAAATTTTCTCGCAAGTCCCCAGCCCTTTCCCAAATTGTAGTGACTGTGGAGTGCTTGTATGTGGTTATTCTAGCATACAAAAAACCCCCGCAGTTTTCCCGACACCTGCCTCAAGTTACAGCAAAAAACACTTATCCAACCCTAAATGCTTTAAAGGGTTTGGTCAACTGGGCTGGGGGTAAAAAAGGGTATTCACCATTTCTGTTCGCAAAAGCCCGCTCTTCATAAACGCTTCAGGTCCCACTTCCGGTTAGGCGGGGTGATTTTTTAGCAGTGATTTGGCCCTATTTCCCAGCGAGCCTGTTTTAAATATATTTAAAAGCTGGGGGTTTTTTTAAAAATTTAGTATGCAAGGGGTACAGGGGTCTAAAGGACAAGAGTGGGCATCACCATGGTTGGAAAAAAAACCCGGAGCAATAAGAAATAAAGGGGGTATTGGGGAAACCCAGAGAAACTTTTGAAAAGAAGCATTTTAAAAACAATTTTTCCCCTATCTTCCCGCCCCAAAGCAAAAAACAGAAAAAAAACTTACTTTGGGAAAGTCATTATTTAAATTTTTGCCCAATCAATTTTTTGGGGGATTACACCTTTAATTTTCTTCCTCTTTAAACATCCACCCGTGCTGAGTTTTGACTCAGCTTAACCCCTTTTCCCGACTTTTGGGTGTATGCCCACCCCCCTAGCCAAGAGTGACTTCCCGCAAATCGACATTTACATAAAGTTCCCCGATTTTTTTCCGCTTTTCAGGCAAGCCCCACACGATCCACATGGGACCCCGGGAAATTACTGGGTGGCCTTTATGCCCCATCACCCACCCTTCATTTCGCAACCTGTTTATGGTCCCCGATAATGAAAATTTCAGGCAGGAGGGGTGAGCTCCTTCTGCCTGCCCCCCGGGGCCCGCAATGGCGCTCGCGCCGGGACTGATTTTTCTTTCCCACTCCCCCAAAGCTTTGTTTAAAACATCTGGGTAGTTGGGACGTTTACCCTGCCCACAATTTCATTGTGGGCATGGGGAAATTTGGGATTACCATGGCGACTAGTACACGCAGCAAAGCTATGTTTCTGGTCTACCATTGTAACAGCCCAAACTAACGATTGCTTTACAAATCCCCTCTGGGGAAAAGTGAAAAAAAAGTGAAAAAGTAAAAACAAACAAAAAAAAATATAAAAAAAAACCCCGGTTTCATTGCCCTTATCCCCTTTTTCCCAAAAAACCAATCGCCCCAAAAAAAAATAAAAAATAAATAAAGTACCCTATTTTTATCGCCCCGTGCGTAACGGGCCCACCCTAAAAAATCTGCTGTTTAATTTTAAACCCCTACGGGGAATTCCATAAAAAAGAAAAAGAAAAAACAGTCACAGAATTGCCGATTTTTTGTTCACCCCCCCCCCAGCAAAAATGAAATGGAATAAAAAGCGATCAAAAACTCATAAAACGCCAACTTTTTTAACCCCCAAATTTAAAACGTCAATTTTATCCCGGGGAAAAAAAAGGGGCCCCTTTCACAAACTTTATACAGAAAAATAAAAAATTTTGGCTCTTAGAAGATAGCTGCATAAATTTTTGTTTTACACAATAAAACACTTTTTTTTTAAAAAAAATGCTTTTAAAAAAAAAAAAACTATATAAAAATTGGGGGAAACGCTATAATTGTATCGGAAAATATTTTCTTTTTCCCCGGTGTTGCACGGTGAAAACCCCTGTTTAAAAAAAAAAATAAAAAACCCCCTCCTTGGATTTCAGTATTTTCTTCACCCTAAACCCTTCCCAAAAAAAGGTTTTAAAAATTCAAAAGTCCCTTTTCCCCCCAAAAATGTTTCCAAAAAAAATGTCAACCCCATCCTGCAAAAAAACCCAACCCACACAGCTCCCTACACAAAAAAAAAAAAAAGTTTGGGGTCTCTGGGCTGTGGGGGATGCCAAAAAAGTGTTTTTCCCTTTTTTAATAAAAAGGGGTTATTATTGTGGAAAAGTAGGGGAAAAATAAAAAAATACAAAAATTTGGGATTGCCCGTAATTATATCAAAACCCGCTGAATAAACTAGCATGTAAATTTTACCCCACGGTGACCACTGTAAAAAAAAAAAATAAAAAAACACTACCAGGAAAACTTTTATTTTGTTCAAAAAGCCCTCACAAAAACCTTTTAAAAAAAAAGTGATCCAAAACGTTATATGCCCCCCCATAATGGTACTAAATTTAAAAAATTTAACTCATCCCGTAAAAAAACAGCCCCTAATCAAATCCCAAAAGAAAAATGATAAAAATTAAAGGCTGTCCCGAATAGGACAACATAAAAACACAATTTTTATAGACATATTTCTATTTTGGGGATAAGTTTAAAACATAAAAAAAAAATATAAAAAATTTTTATATTGCAAATTTACCCCCTTCCCCCTAGTTAAAAATATCCCGTCCTTTTACACGCATGGGGGAATACTTTAAAATTGAAGCCCAAAAAAAAAATGGCGGGGAAAAAGCATTTTAACCCCCCCCTTTTCATGGCCCAAAGCTAAAAAAAATATGGAACACCTTGCGGCCCAAAAAGCACAGTATAGCCCTAGATGAGATCCCTGAAAGGGGGGTTGAATCCAAAATGGGGTTTTTTTCTGGAAGGTTTTTACCCATTCTGGTACTTTGAGGGTTTGCCCTAACCCCATCAAAAAACTGCGTTCCAAAAACCAAAACAAATCCCTCCCTTATATGTCCTGGAAACAAAATGCGGGCCCCAAAAAGCAGTTTAAAACCCCCCATGTAGGGGGATTGCCGAAGTTGGGAAAAAATTGTGTAACAAAATTTGGGGTTTCTTTTTTTTACCAGGATTCCTTGTAAAAATGAAACATTTTTTAAACTAAAAAACGCAGATTGTTGGAAAAAAATAAATTTTTTTTTATTTTCACAGCCTAAGCTAAAAAAATTTGTGAAAAACCCGGGTTGGGGTCGATTTTACTCACTACACACCTGGGTATATTCCTTTAAGGGGGGTAGTTTCCCCAATTTTGGGGTTTTTTTTAAGGGGTGTTTATTTAATTTTAGCACCTTAGGGTGTCCCCCAAACCTGAAATGGCGGGCCCAAATAAAATTTGTAAGAAAAAAGAGCCCCCCGGGTCCGGTAGGGGGGCTCCTCCTCTTTGAGGCCCTTTGTTGAGCCAAAAAACAATCTAGGGCCCCATATGGGGGTATTCTGAACACGCAAATTTTGGGGGGTTAATTTTTAAAATTTCATTTTCCTGATCACATTTACCGTATTTTTTTGTGAAAAAATGGGTAAAAATTGAAAATCTGCAAAAAAATGAAATTAAAAAATTTCACCTCCACCCTTTTCCTTTTTAAATTCCCTTTAAACACCTAATGGGTTAAAAAAACTTCCTTAAAACTGTTTTGGGAAAAATTTAAGGGGTGTATTTTTTTTTTTAGATGAAGTCCTTTAAAGGGGGATCTAACATAAAAGGCCCCTCAAAGTCACGTTAGAAAGGGAATGGTCCCTTTTAAAAAAAGTAAAATTGCAAAATTTTTTTGAAAATTTGAAAATTACTTTCTTAAAAAATTTTAAGCCCCCTAAAAGTTGTAAAAAAAAAAGACATTAAAAAAAAAGATGCCTCCTACGTAGACATATGGTAGATCTAGTTTAAAACTTTAAATTTTTAGTGGAATAACTAATTTTTTTCTTTCCCCCCCGAAAAGTTTGAAATTGGGAAATTTTTTAAAGGTTTCTTTTGATATTTTTTACAAATAAACAAACATTTTTTGGGCCAAAATTTTGATAACTTTAAAGCACAATGGGTTACGATTAATCTCGCCCACATCATAAAAAAGAAAATTTTTTGAATTAATATTTTTTTTTTTTACCCCCATATTTAATTTTTCATTTTATATAAATTTTGATCGGGACAAAATTTGGGGGAGTCTTATCCTTTTATTTTAGGGCCCGTACAGTTTTATTATAAAATTGCATTTGAAAACCCATAAAGGCGTCGCTCCCCCTCTCCCATTGGTCCAAATAACCGCGCCACTTTTAAATTAACCAATCACAAAAAGAAACTCGCTCTGCTTTCTTTTTTCCCCCTAGAACTCTATGGAAGGGACCAGCCGCTGATTGGCTAAGCTGGACAGCCCCCCTTTTCCCCCAACCAAACACAGTACTAGAAATTTTTCCCCAAAACAGTAATAACTTTTAGGGCCACCCCTTTTATCACACCCTTCTTTTTCTCCATTCGAAATAGGACACCCCCTAAAATATGGGTTGGGGGGGATTCATATTGCCGCCTGGGGGGAACAATAACTCTTTTTTTTCCTTTTTTTACTGTATTTTTTAACTGTCCCTTCTTTGAATTTGATTTGGGCCCTACTTCCCCCATAGGGTTTTAAAGGGTCCCTGCGCTTTCCCATTTTTTATTGGGGTTTTTTTTTTTCCAAAAACCCAAAGAGAAGAGCTTAAAGAATTTGATTTTCTGTATTTCCCCGGGAATTCTCTATATTGCAATTTCCCGATGTAGCACCCTTCCCCGGTGACAAAAGCGGTGTTTGGGGTTTTTATTTATTTATGTTTATAGAAGGTTTCGCTCTTTTACAGATAAAATTTTACACCCCAATAAAAACTTTTTTTTACTAATAATCCATGCCCTGGCGCTGAACCCAAAAATTTTATTGCCCCGATCTTTTCCTTGCTACAATGGGAAAAGTAGCCGCGCCCCTAAATTGGGCCCGGGTAGCCAAGCCCCCCCTTGCTAACCCCAAACAGCTCTTTTTTTTTGCCTTTTTACTGTATTTTGAACTGTCCCCCCCTTTGAATTTGATTGGGCCATACTTCTTCCAAAAGGTTTTAATTGGGGTTTACTGTCGTCCTATTTGTTTTTTGGGTGGTTTTTTTGCCGACCAATGAGAAGAGCTTACCAAGGGAAATTTTAATTACTGTATTTCCCGGGAATTCTCTTTTACCCTAATTTCCCCATGTAGCGCCGGTCCAGGGGACAAACCCCGGGTTTTTAGGGATTTGATTGATTTTTGTTTATAGAAGTTTTTAGCTCTTTTTCAGATAATATTTTACACTTAATAAAAATGATTTTTTAAAACATACTCCATGCCGCAAAGGCGCTGGGGGAGCTGAGATTTCAATTGGGCCCCCCATTTGGCCATAGACCCTTTTCAATTTGGAGAAATTTGCTCGCCCTCTATTGGGCCCAGAAAACCAAGCCCCCACGCTTTTTTCCCCAAAACCCCCCAAAAAAGCTCTTTTCAGCAAAATTTTTACTGTCTTTTTGAACTGTTTCCCGCCTTTGATTTTGATTGGTTTCCCAAAAATTTCTCCCCTTTGGGTTTTTTAAGGGGCCCCCGGGGGTTCCCCATTCTTTTGGGCCCCGGGTGCCCAAACCCCCGCTAGCTCAACCAATAAACTTTTTTTCAGCTTTTTTAAAAATATTTTTTAACTGCCCCCCTTTGATATTGATTTTGGGCAATAATTCTCCCTAGGGTTTTTTAAAGGGTTCCCCTTTTCCTCCATTCTGATTGGCT